>QZGG01001209.1:0-74668 GCA_006409495.1 Sedum album
GATATGAAGTGAAGATTGAGATGAAGATGAGAATAGAATTAGGGTTAGGGTTAGATGAAGGAGAGGAGATTAGGATAGAAGAAGGAAGTTGTTTAATTCATTGTCTGCCTTTGCCATGGAAATGTATCATGTGGATCCTCTCAATTTGGTGGACTCATGAATCCCCTCTTGCATCCATCGATTGCATTTTTTGGACGCACCAAATTATGCTAACGCATTAATGAAGCATATGACTTGCACATACGTAGCGCAATATGGTGCGTCCAAAAAATGCAATCAACGGATGCAAGAGGGGATCCACGAGTTCACCAAATTGGATGGATCCACAGGATACAACCTCATTACACCTTGGTACTATTTATATCATTCATCTAATTACATTTATGCTCCTAAGTGCATACGAAACATTTCTTTCCCCTTCGAAGAACCTTGTCCTCAAGGTTCAAGAAGAAATACGTCTTCAAATCTAGAGGTCTTGGTGAAGAGAACAAAAGGAACATACAGCAAGGCATACAAATGTTGCACCCGATCACGTCAGATGCACAATAGGCGATGAGAAAGCTAGTGACAGCCAAACAAAGAAGAATTGCGGCCTTTTTCTCATAACCTTCCCCATGACCTTGCTTCGCACTTTCACTTTTAAACCCACCATGATCATTTGAACACGAAGCGATTCAGTTTGCACACGATGCGACTCCTTTAGCGATTCAGCAACTTTATGAAAGTAGGTGGGGATGTGTACTTTAATTATGGTATTGGAAAGAGGTGTGAGGCGAAGGGACGCGACTATTGGACAGTGCATTGAAAGCCAAACAGTTTTGTCCAAAGGTCTCATTGATTACAACAAAAGGGATTTAGGGTTTTGGAAAGGGAATTTCAAAATTCAAATTCACAAAACTCACTTCTCTCTGAAGTCACCTCCGACGAAACTCCGAAATCCCCAAATGGCATCATCAACCAACTCCAACACCGAAGCATCCAACACCATGGCCGACGGTGCCACAAACCCAGACATCACAGCGGCGGTGACTGAGGAGGTTGTCACGACTCGAGGGGTGATTGAACAACCGACAGAGGAGGTTGTTGCGGCCCAGGTGGTGGTCGAGCAACAGGCTGAGGAGGTTTCTGCGGCAGGCGCAGAGGAGACCGCAAAGGAAACCGCCGGAGAGGTCGTTGTGGTTACTCCGGCCAGCTCGTTTAAGGGTAAGGACTTGAATGTTCTTTTCAATTCCATTGCTGATCTATCCCCAGTTGTGGGTGATAGTGTTGATGCATGTGTGGATACGACTGTGGATCCCTCGGTGGGCAAGTCGGCTGTTGATTCTGTTGTTGTTGAACCGGTTGTTGTGGTGGCCTCAGGAGGGGGCATGTTGGCTGATGTGGAAACCACTGAGGGTGGTGTTATTGCTGAAGTACCGGTTGGAGGTACTAGTGTGGTTGGTGATGTTGCTGTTGATGAAGCACCAGTGGTAGGTGCTGATGAGGCTGAGGTCTCCCAGGAAGCTGCTGAGGCTGTGAGGACTGCTGAGGTCGCTGAAGAGGAGGACGACGAAGCAGAGGACCGGGTCATTGCCGCGGTGTTAGAGCGTATCAAGGCCCGTGCAATGGACAAGGGTCCTGCTAGCTCTGTAGTCCAAAGGGAGGACTCAGAAGGTGATGACGTCAGTGCTGAGATAGAAGCAGGCACCGATGAATCCAGGGACCGTGTGAAGTCCTTTGATGAGTTCCTAGGGGAGTTGGCTGAGGAAGGGAAGGTTGCTACCCCAGATTCCCTAAGAGGGAAGTCATCACTACCGGACTCTCCTGAGAGCAGTCGTGATGTCCAAGAGATTGAGCCCCTGAGCCTTCTAAGAAGGGACCAAACAGAAAGGGAAAGACCCCTGCATCAAAGATCAGGATCCTGCCTCTCAGAAACACCAACAAGAAACCAAAGAGGGAAAGAGAGGACGCTGAGGAACCTCAGGAACCAGCAAAGAGGGTCAAGGGACCTAAGAAGGAGATGCTGGAGGTGCTATGCACAGAAGAGTGGTTCAGGGATCAGAGGCTGGATGGCCTGTTTGAATTTATTAAAGGTCAAGGCTGGGAGAGCCTTTTGTGTGGTGAGGAGTCGGTAAGCCCGAGCAAGGTCCTGGAGTTTTACTCGGACCTGACCAAGGAGGTGAAGGGCAAGAACGTTTATTTGAACTTCAAGGTCAGCGATGAGAGCTGAGGGTGTCAAGTCTTGACCTCTCCATCTACTTGGGATACCTCATCAGGGCTTTGATCATTTTGTGAAGGGAGTGTGGCCCCCGAGGCTGGGGACAGGTACGCAGTGCAAAAGAGGGTTGCGGTACTGATGAGCCGGGCAAGGTGTCGACCAAGTCCATGACAGTGAAGGTGAAGATCCTTCATAAGCTTCTGACCAACTTTATGCAGAGAGGGTCCAAGACCAATTTCGTTCAACTGGAGGACGTGCTGCTTTGGACAAGTTGCTCAGACGGGAGAAGATCAATCTTCCGAAAGCTGATCCTTCACCTGATGGAGTACCTCAGTGGCTTTAGTGTACTTGGCTTCCCTCGGATCGTTAAGAAGATCCTGGAGTATAATGATGTCTATGGGGCACCAGATGATGAGATCCCCATCACCAAGAGTTTTGACTCCTTGCTGTTCAAGAAGCTGGGTCTGGTCTTTGATGAAACCCAAGGTTGGGTTCCTGACCCTGCTAGGGAATCTGGGGACCAGACAGTAGAGGAAGCTCCAGAGGATCAGTTACCTCCGATGGTCAGTGGGGACTTTGATCAGAGGTTGGCTGCTCTGGAAGCCGGGCAGAGGGAAATGAAGGCCATGCTTGCTGAGGTCCTGGACTGGTTGAGGAACTGAGGTCCCGACCCTGACATCAGAATGCTTATCCCAATACCCCACCCCTGACTTGTCTTGTTCTTGATCCTACCCCCTACTGTTTATTTAAAAACTATCTATGCATTGCACTCTTTGACATTTAACGTTTAATTTTGAAGTTTGCACAAATTTCAATATTATTGCATGCTTAGACTAATCTTTTTGATGGCTTATTTGTGTAACTTTCTAACCCTTATTTGATAATGCCAAAAGGAGGAAGAGTTATGGGCATCTCACAAAGGGGAATCATATCAGGGATCTGTCCCTGATACTCGAGTGAGAGCCCTGGTCTAGGCTAAGGGGGAACTGTCCTTACTTGTGACTCACTAGATAGAATAGATAGATTATGCGTATCTGATATGTTTTCATTATATTGTCTATCGTGTGTTTGTCATCATCAAAAAGGATTGTTAGATCCTGAGGTTCACATCCCTCAAGAGGTTTTTGAGGTTCGGATACCTCTTGTGAACTCAAAGGATCTCGTACCCATGTTTTGATGATGACAACATTCATTTAATGTCTTGGATCAAGTGTTCAGGTTGTTATACCTGAGTTATGGACAGAAGGACTTGACATTCATGAAGGACTTGAAGGATCAAGTACCTGGGATTGACATTCAGGGACCTGAAGAGACAGCAGATCACGTGAAGGACAACAAAGCATGAAAGAGAAAAGCATGCAGCAAATAGTACCAATCAGCCGGCATTGGAACTCGAGAATATCTTGAAGATAGAGGAGACCATGCTGCACCTATTGGATAGTAGGAGGCCCAGCCGAAAGCACAAAATGAACAGTGCCGTCCCATCGGTCACTGTTCATCCGAGGACAAGACCCTGCAGATGGGTCTCTTTTCAAAATGTGAAGGATGAAGCCATTTTGAATTGACTCCTCCATTCACAACTGATAGAGCAAACTCAGGGAATCTAGTAAGAGATTCAAGAGAGTTTGAGAGCTTCTTGTGTAAGGCTAAAGCGCATCAAGAAGGCTTGCTCGGAGTTGAGGGTCTCGAGGACCTGGAGTCCCGGTGGAGAGGAATCCAAGGGGAACAACGTATCCTTGCCATTCCAAAAACTCAGAGCAACTCAAGGAATCTAGAGAGTGATTCGAAGGAGTTCAAGATCTTCTTGTGTAAGGCTAAAGTGCATCAAGAAGATAAGCTCGGAGTGAAGGGTCTCGAGGACCTGAAGGTAGAAGGACATCTCAGCCACGGTGCAAGGGATCTCAGGGGAACCAAGGGTGTTCTGAGTAAGGCTAAAGCGCATCAGAACCCAGCCTTTGGTGTGTGAGAGCTACAACAGATTCAGGGGGAATCGTGTGTGGTACGCGTCTCTGAAGTCACGAACGGGGGTCCTGACCCCGGGTGAGCTGACTTCTTTTGTAATAGCTTGTATTGTTGTTACATGTTACAAACCGTATATTTTGTATAGTCGATTGGTTTAATAAAGAAATCATTCGACATCATTTCCGCTGCGTATTTACTTTGTGAAGTCCCTGCAGTCTAGGTTCAGGTCCTTAACGGTTCAGGTCCCTAGATCTTCTAACCACGATCCTTCACTGTTAATATCCACCCAAAACTCACCAAGAGATCGAGGATGGATCTATTCCAATCCAAGAACTGATTGAAGAATAAAATAATCAACTCTGAGGAAACTTGAAACGAACAGCAAACACGTGAGAGGAATGAGTTTTGAGGAGGAAAGATATATCAGTGCAACTATGTTTGTCTATAGTTAAACAGCAAGCATACAATAACAGAAATCATTAAATCAACCCGTTTTCACAAATCAAATAAACTACTTGACCCAAATAACTCAAATTTGAATCGACTCAATTGCTTAACTATTTATTAGGAGTTTTTATGAAAATATCAATAATTGCTCTTGCATAGAAGTGGGGGAGCTCCTGACAATTAATTTGGGTAGAGGGCTTGGTGTACACTTGAATGCGGATAACATCATTGTTGAGACAGATAGTATTAGTGCTGCTCATGTTATTAATAGATATGGCTCATGCACTGGTGATGTTCATAATATTGCAGATGAGTGTAGAACGTTCTTTGCTGCGAATGGATGGAGACTTTATGCTATTCGACGGGAGGCAAATGTTCTTGCTGATGCTGCTGCCAAATACGCACGAATTCAACGGTTTCAGTGGGAAGATGTAGGAGCATGTCCTTGGTTCTTCAAGGATAACACGCTGCTATCTTAAGTCCTTTAATTTTAGTCTCCTGTATCAAAAAAATTACTTAACTATTTGTTCCTCTAACATTGTGAGAATTTTCCTATCAAAAAAAAACATTGTGAGAATTTGAAAGGCCGATTTCTCCGCTACTTACTAACTTGGGATCCCGTTCAATTACGACCCCCATTAAAGGGTGCGATCCCTGCGACTCCCTTATGAGACCGTTGGATCAATTTGATCCAACGGTCCTAATCTTACACTTTATTAGTTTTGTCTTTTAGTGCACGTTTTTTGTCTTTTAGCGGGTGCAAAAATGCAGACTCGAATGTGCATATAGTTGAGTAAAAAATACAGATGGTTGAAAATGCAATATGCACGTTTGCAAGGGGGTCGCAAACGAACCGAACCCTACTAACTTGTACCACAAAAGTGAATTTAATATATAAATTCATCAAACGTCGTCGCACGTCCCCAAGAAAACTAAGTCACGACTTCCTATTTATGAATCTTGAACAAGCAGCATTTTGTCGTGTAGCTGCTCATCTCAAATCTAGGGTTTGCCAAAAGACGTGTTGTCAAAATCTCAATCCCAATCTCGAGGACCGAATCACCAATTCACGATCGTCAAACCTCCGACCATGTCGTCCGCGCCTCCATCAACCAAACCGGCTGCGACCGCGTCCGGAACGGCTAAAAGGAAGCCGGTGTTCGTCAAAGTCGATCAGCTTAAACCGGGAACGAATGGCCACACATTGACCGTCATCGTCGTTAGTTCGAAGCCTGTCGCTTCCCCTAAGCCTCGTCCTGGTGCTATTTCGGCTCGCGCTAATCGGATTGCTGAATGCCTTGTTGGTGATGAGACTGGTTCAATTGTCTTCACTGCTCGTAACGAGCAAGGTATCAGCTTTACGTTTTCTTGATGGCGTACTTAATGAAGATTTATTTGGTAGATCAAACATTGGTACTGCTAGATTTGTTGTGGTTTTCTTTGATAGCAAAAATGAATTTTTATTTGAGACAATTTTATGTGTGGAGTGTTGGATTAAGTGGATTACCTATCGCTAGATGCTTTTTACCATGTAATTGATTCTTATTGGTGGAGTTTTACTGGGATGTCATTGTCTTGATACTGTTTAAAGTAAGATAAATCTGGAGGTTGATGGCATCGCGTAACGTTGACATGTCTTTAAATGGGCTTTAAATTTTTATGTTTGTCTTCTGGTATTGCTCAACAATTGGGAAATTTACAAGTTAAGAAAAATCTTAGACCTTGGAAACAATTCATATGAGCTGGTTTCTAGTATGATACTCGACCAGTTTGCTGAAGAAAGGGGACTTACAGTGGTAATGATTGCTATGGAGTGTCAATGTTAATAAGTGACAATATTGTTATTTTTCATTGTTGTCATTTTAAAGATTAAGTATGTGGGAATGAAATTACTATGATTTCCTTTGGCTAGATAATGAGTAGTTCTGATCCCATACTTTTTACTCCTGTATTCTGGAATTTTCTATATGAGATTTGTGTCAATCGTCGTTGCAATTTTATAAGTTCCATCAGTATGGTTTCCCAACTTTACATGTTTTCACGTGTCCCTCTAATATTCTTTAGATTGATACTAATATTATTATCTGATTGATGTCTATTGCTTTCTCATTGCAGTCGACTTGATGAAGTCTGGAGCCACTGTTATTTTACGCAATGCTAAAATTGACATGTTCAAGGGATCAATGAGGCTCGCTGTGGACAAATGGGGGTTAGTAGAAGTCACTGAACCAGCTAATTTCACAGTCAAGGAAGATAACAATTTATCTCTGGTGGAGTATGAGTTAGTGAATGTTCAGGAATGATAATATTAGGTTAATATTTTGAAGGTAGTTTGAGTATTCCCTGGTACCAGATCATTTTGGAAACTCTTAAGGTAATGGACATGGCAGAAGAGATTCCTAGAAAATCTTGAATTTGTTCTCTTTATTGGAGCACTGGATGCTATCCCTCTTATTATTAATAATATATTGGGATGAATTGCAACTGAAATGATTCTTGATATTGACAATAATGCATGGATTATATTTGTACTAAGAACAAACATCAGGTTACGTTTATTTGAGACTCACATATATAGGGATCGTCATGTGGATCTACTTATTTTGGTGGACTCATAAACCTGTATTCGTTGATTACATTTTTCCAGTGCATCAGATTGAGTTAACACATGAATGAAATATGTTAGTTACACGTGACAAGTGCAATGACTTGATGCAGTCTGGTGCATCAACAAAAACAATTAATAGATGTAAGAAGAGGTTCACGAGTACACCAAAATAGATGGATCCGCATGATACATTCTTCACATATTTTAGTGTATGTTCATTATTTGACTATATTTGATTCACGAATCATATTATAGCAAATCGCGAGTCATAGATGTCTTATAAGTGGAAAGTTTAGTTCATTATCTATTTTCATTTACATTGATGTTCCGATAGATTTATTTCGGGTTTTCGTATTCACAAGGTCTGTTTTCTTATTAATAATATATTTGTTCGTATGTTTCATACATTGTACACATTTGATTCGTGAATCATAACATAGCAAATAATGAATCATGAGTTTCATATTATAGGTAACAGTATCTGTACTAATAAAACGCTGAGGGTCCTATTGCCAGTTATTTTTTGAAGCCAAATTTTGGTTTCCAATAATAGCCTTAATTTTGTAAATATTTACTTTATTTCATAAAAATTATTCATAACTTTAAATATAACAAAATTAATATATTTGGTCACTTTAAATAAATTATAAAAATTAAAATATGATAGATATTAATACACAGATACTTTGCACGAAATTACTAGTTTATAATAGCTGATGAATCATATAACAGCGAATGATGAATCATAGCCACTTATAATTCATTATTTCATCAAAATATGTCTCTATATATCTAATAAGTGATAGTGAAACGATGGCTAGCTCGTTTTTTCGGTAACCGTTTGTCTCTCCCTTCTACGCTTGCTCCTACATTCTGTTGCAACACATATAAAAACAATCAGTAACCAGCGTGTGATAATATTTATTCGCAAAAGTTTTATGTAACAGAATCTGAAACATGGTTCTACGCATGATTCATGATTTGATACAATATGATTCACGAATCATTTGGGGTCATTTACTGAATCATACATAAACGAATGTTTATATACTGAAATAGTAAGCGACTTACCATATTTCTTCTCAAATCTTCTTGGAATCATTCTCGTGGCGATGTCGCGACCTGCAAATATAGAATTCTTCGTAAATCTACATGGCATGTAGCGAATCGATACACGAATTCGACGTTACCTACCTGAGTCCAAAAGTAACGTAGGGTTTCAAATCCGCCAGAGAGCGAGTCGCGGATGTTTGAGGTGGATGATTCATGAATCGTCTTGCGCTGGGTGTGGTAGGTCTCGACGATCTATACAATAGTTGCTCAAACTGAATTTGAATCCGATTTACCTACACACGATTTTCGGAATCTCTCAACCGTTTGAAAATCGGTTAATTGTGTGACTAATTTACCGTTCTGCTAATCATAAAAATTATTTTTATATTTAATATTTTCTATATTTGCAAATCGACCCAGATTAATAGCCATCAGATCTATCTAAATTAATAGTTGATATCTGTTTGCATTTTACAACTAAGGGTTACTTTTCATCTAATCTTTTCATATGCAAAAGTTTAATTAATTAGATTCCGTTAGAAATTGTTGTAGATTGAAATAAATTATTGTTGCAGAACAAATCGATTATTCTTCTTTGAACTTTATTCTAAATGATATTATTTTGGTGAACAAAGTTTTGTGCACGTATATTGTTGATATATCATTTTATTAATTATATATATAATCACAGAGTAAGGTTCTAGGAGGATACATAAATATACGTGAGACGGTGAGACATGATCTCAACCGTTGATTACTAATAATCCAACAGATGAGATTTGATTCAAAAAAGTAACCGTCACTCTCAACCGCTAGGGTTTTTTGCAAATCCAACCGCCCATTATATAAAAACCAATTTTAATCTCAACCATATATTAATCTAATCTAACGGTTGAGATTTCGTCCTTCCGTCTCACAAATACTTAATGTCCTTCTAGAACTTAACCCTATAATTAATTTAACTATGATTTAATAATTATAATTTGGTAATTAAAGTGAGTTATATGGGTAGTTTTGGAAGTCAATATGTGGCTTCACAAATAACGGATAATAAGGAGTTTTACGCTTTATTTATAGTAATATGATAGTATGTGCAAGCGACAAATCGTTGCATGTGTTGACACTAGATGTTCATATTAAATTAATGAGTTCAGTCGTGAATTTTATACTAAGGTTTCCGAATCCTACACTATTGAATGTATTTATTTTTTCGATACAAACACTTGCTGATCAACACCAGCAAGAAAAGCCAGAGATGAACAAACAGAGCTTAAACAGACAAATCTCTCGCCACTGTGACAATTACAGGGATTGTGTCGATCATCTTCCAGCTTCACTTATTATGTCTTGAAAACTTGGCCAGAAAGTCTGTTACTACATTGCCTTCTCTGAAGACATGACTTAATTTCTAAGATTGGTTGTTCTCCAACAATCCAAAGTCGTTAATAAAATATCACACTCTGCAAGAGGCAAAAAGCCCACTTCGGTATGTCCAAACTGCTTCACTGCTATCCGAGAGAATAGTTGCTGAATCACAGTTTAGCATATTAGCTAAGTGTAGTTTGGGACCACTCAATTCCCGCAAGTGCATTCCAATAACCTCTCGCCCATTTTGGGGTCCTCCATTTAGACTTCAAATTGTTTCTCAATACTTGAATTCGACTAGTCCAAAAATCTAGCATTTCATCTTTAATATTTGAAAGAGCTCATATACGTTCAAACCCTTATTTTATATTCATGAGGTTACATTTTAAACCTTCATCAATCTCCACCACTTCATAAATTGGATGGCAAGTACCTACTTTGATTTTGATACTCTCAAAACATGAAGTGTATATATAAACTCATTCAGGTCAACCCTTCAACCCATCAACTTGGAGGCATCATCGGTTGTAATAACACCGACTTGAAACAATACAGAGGTGGATTCAAATCTAGATTTAGTGCAATAAAAGTTATTTTCTGTGAGTCAAAAATAAAAAATAAATTTGGACAAAACTACGTGGGATTATAGTAAAAAACGTCAAAACGATATTATTTTGATTTTCGGAGTAATTGGCAGCACAATACCGGATCCGAATTCTTCAACGGTAGCACTTAAATTCCTATAATTAATATTACCTCGGAAATTTGTCAATGCATATGAGTAGGGCCTGATTGTTTCCCTAATGACGCATTTGAACTATTTTTAATTTAAACCACATGAGTTAGGACTAGAAGAACATCAAATTTTTGTAAAACATGGAGACATCATCTCAGCCGTTGGTTTTGATTAATCTAACGGTTGAGATTAAAGTTGGTTTTTAATTAAATAGGTGGTTGGATTTGCAAAATACACGGGCGGTTGGGATTGACGGTTATCAATATCAACCGTTGGATGAATAAAATCAACGGTTGAGATGATGTCCTTCCGTCCTACAAAACTTATGTTGTCCCTCTTGAACTCTTCCGTAAACCACATTTTATATGATTTTAGAACTAAATTTTCTTATCTAATTATTGTATTGATATAAAGAAACTCTGTTATATTTACTCTCAAAATATATGAATATATTTACAACATTTACTAAATCTCTCATACATGTAAAAGGATTACGATCCCATGCTGCGTACTGCGGTTTACAACTATTGATAACTTTTACTATCCTAACTATAAAATAATGTAAAAATTGAATCTTTCTAAAATAAAATTATATTTTTTAAGTTTTTATTATCTTAAACTATAACTGTAAAAACTGAACTTTATTAGGAATAATTTTGTATTTTTAATATATTAAACTATAGGGTTGAATTCTAAAAGGACATTGATTTTTTGTGAGACACGAAGACTTAATCTCAACCGTTGGTTTAGATTAATTTAGCGGTTGAGATTAAATTGATTTTTAATTAAATTTATAATGAATTTGCAAAAAACACGGGGCGGTTGGTGAGTGAAGGTTATCAATATTAGCCGTTGGATTGATTAAAATCAACAGTTGAGATAATGTCCTTCTGTCTCACATAAAAGTATTGGTCCTTCTTGAACCTTTTCCTTAAACTATAAACCAAAGTAAAAAATTGAACCTTTTCTCGAATATTTTTTTATAATTTCTATAATTTAGTACAAACTTTGATATTTTTAAAGTATTTATCCCCAAAATTAAGGGGTTTAGTAATTTATCTAATGTTATAGATTAGGATAATAAATTAGTATTTAAAAATTTCAGGAAAATTCCTCGAAAAAGGGTTTAGTTTTTATTTGTTTATAAATATTTATTCTTAAAATGAAGGGGTTTTGTAATTTATCTAAAGTTATACATTAAGATAATAAAATAAGTATTCAAAAAATTCAGCCCACTTCCTAGAAAAATGGTTCAGTTTTTTTTGTTTATAGATTGAAACAGTAAAAAATTATTAGTCGCTGGAAAAGGCTGTACGCTGTACAGGATTCTAATCCTATATAAAATGCAAGGAGCTTTACTGACGGTTACAATTTTGAAGCCACAAGTTTCTTCCTATTATACCCTTAATGTTTTTCATAATTACTTTGATTAGTACACTACTTATTTAATTATATAAAATATGAAGAATAAATGTGATATAATTCAAATGAGTAAGGTTCTAGGAAGACGGATAAATAAATGTGAGACATTGAGACATGATCTCAACCGTTGAATACTAATAATCCAACGGATGAGATTTGATTCAAAAAAATAACCCTCATTCTCAACCGCCCGTGTATTTTGCATATTCAAATGCCTATTTAAATCAAAATCAACGGTTGATATCGTATCCTTCTGTCTTACAAAATTTAGTTGTCTCCCTAGATTCTTACTCTAATTTAAATTAAGAATAAATGTGATATAAATTATTCAATTAACTAGTAAGTTTAATGGTTTGGTAGAGATTTTTAACTATTAAAATTTGTCCAAAAAATAAATTATAAAATAGTATAGTCTTCGAATTAAAAAACAATATAGTGAAGTAGCTTAAACTGAAATTGAGATAGTACGAATTTTTGAAAATTGAAATAGTCCGACCCTCTAAATTAAATAGAGCAAAATTATAAACGCATTTTTGTAATTAACCCTTTTGTAACTAACCTTCTAAGCGATTCTGAAAGTTGACATTTTCCTTATTACCAAATTCTTGAGATTGTTCTTTCTGGTGGAGTAATGAATCACATCTCATCCTGTGTTCTGCTTTTGCTCACAGCAGCTCACTTTTGCATTCCTGAGTTTGTTTTTTCTCAGCTTGATTATCCAAAAGCAAATATCTCCACTATTTGGGATGATCAAACGACTGTCACATTGTCTCAACACCAAATTACCATTTTCAATAATGTTTAAGCCCACCACAGATTTACCTGAAGTATTCTTCGATCCGGCAGTAATCTATGATGCAACGATACTTTATTTAGATCATATATTCATATCCATATCTGATATCATACATGTATTTGATTCATAGATAATTAAAACAAGAATACAAATAAAGTGTACGCATATGTTTTGTACTTGTATATTAGGTTTTCAAATCATCACATCTTTTAATATTTTTAAAGTAGTGATTTTACGTGGAAGGTAATTTTTAAATACATGCAAATAAACATATAACTACAGAGAATCTAATCATGAATGGAAAAAACCCCACGCATATATTTGGCACGTGTAAATTAAGTATCGTCATCATAATATCTCCGGAGTAATGATGATATTAATGAATTAATATATAATTTATTTTATACATATAATTTATAACTAATATTTTTTATCAATGTATCTTAGACATATTGTGTATCTATTTTTTTGAAAATGACAAATCCTCATATCATATAGGTCACGTAACCGTACGTATTTGTATCACGTACCGGTGTAATATAGGCAATAAATCCATCAACATCCTTCAGAACTAACTCTCCATCTGAGGTGAGAGTTGAACTCAAGCTGACAGATTCTCTCAATTAGCAGGCCAAACAACTGGTGGGGAACCGTTTTCAAGTCGGACTATGTCTCCACCACTATTAGTCTGAACAATGAAAACTGCAAATAGATACTTATCACAAGCTCCATTGCAGAAGAACCCACAAGCATATTATCCGCGGACGCTACTAAATATCATCCGCGGACGATACTAAATTTATATAAATTCTTAAGGGTCAGCGGTTAGCTCGGCCCGTCAGAAAGTCAGCAGCTTTTGATTAGGGTTTCAATCCTAATTGAGAGAACTTATTGGACGGCGAAATTACAGAGCTAACGATAGTTAATTGAGATCAAGCTTCAACCTTAGTCTACAAAATTGATGCCTCTTCAAACTCACGTTTTATTACAATGTTTCTATGAGTAGTTAAATTTCCTACAGTTTGGAAAATTGAGTTACAAAATTGTATGAGATCACTGTATAGCGAGTTTTAATTTAGTAAATTTTGTTCTTTGATATAATTGCATGTATTTTTATTTGCTTAACTCAGCCTAGCGGTGAAATTAGGTTTATAGCAGTTGCATGATATCTACTTGAATTGTCATTGTTATTTGCTATTGTGGTTGTTTGATTAGGTAATTGTTACACATTCTTGATACTCTATCGGGTAATAGAATATAGAACTAGAATTAGGTAACAACCCTAACGGAACTATTTAATTAGAACAACTATAATTTACTAGATTGAAACGTGTCTGGTCCGTGATTACTAGTTGCAACCAGATTTCCTGAACTTTGTTTTCTCATTTATTAGTAAAACCTTTAGTTATTAGCTTCCAACAATCTTCAGAACCCCCTGATACGATTAGGATTAGTGAGTAGCATAACTCTTAGACTAGTTTCCCTTGGGTTCAATCCTGCTTACTACCATACTAGGTTTCAGTAGGAATATAAATTTAGATTTGCAGTGCACAACGACGTGTTGTCACCATTCAACTATACTCACTTAGAGGATCATCAAATATCTAATCTCTGATATACTTGTTATATGCTTGATGGGGGTTCAGTTCCTTTACGATCCCAATGCACATGTGCATTTTGAGTTTGTGGTATTTGTACCTTTAGACTAACTATATGCATTTTTCATTTGTATTTATGCATATCGCTAAACGACAAACTCTTTGCACAAATAGACCATTGGATTGATCCAACGGTCGGACAGATGGGTCGCAGGGATCGCAGAGTTAGTGGGGGGGGGTCGTAAATGAGCCGATTCCTGCTTGATGGTTGACCAATCCCAAATTTTTTGCTAGCTTTTATTGTGTTTGAATTCTTCACTAATTCAGATGTTCTACTGATAAACTCTATCAATTCATGATGCAGCCTCATGGAACGCCTAGTTGTTCTAGTTTTCCAAAAATTCGCTCCGATGGTGCTCGCACAAATATTTCATATCGTGGATATTGACAGCACATCGTTGGGTGCAACAAATTTATCCCAGCTCCTTACTAGTATAGCTACCGTAAGTACGGGGTCGAATCCACAGGGAACGGTGAGAAGTGTCTTCTTCTGTAAAGTAAAAGCAAGATTAGGGTTTGATTGTGGTTATGAAAATCAAAAAACAAAACAAGGAATGCGTGACTAGGGTCGCTCATGTGTAAACTGGCGCACTGAAAAGAAGAGTTGTTAACAAGTTATGAGACGCTATCAGCTTAGACTTATCCTTATGAACATATGCTCATCATTGGTTGCTACTGATCTATGACTAATAGTTCAAGTGAATTAAGGTCCGGTCAAGGCTTAATAATCCACATACATATTCCGGTCATAGTTTATGTGATACTAATATTCAACCTAGTCTATACAACCATGAATCTGATCAAGGTAGTGATAATCTAGTCTAGCCGTTACTCCTAATCATTCACTCTCTAGTCCATCTGATTAGTTTAATAATAGATAGTAAATTCTATAACTAAGTTTGCAGTTCAAGGCTTCGCTTAACTATCTAATCTAGCTATCATGCAATAAGCTCGGAATATTAATACCAAACAAGTCAAGTATTAAGAACCAAACCTCAAAACATAGCGTTCACAAGTTAAAGTCTAAACTAATAAAGCAAGTTAGCAAGACATACTTGTATTGAACATCCCAAAATTAATGTGTAAAGAACAATTCAAAACAGTAGAAACAAAGAAAAGCTTAGCAGAGGTGTTCAGTCTGCGCGTCAGCCTTCTATTGCGCGTCAGTTCTCTACTTGCTCGTCACAGCTAGCGCGTTTCCTCGGAGTAACAGCGTCTGTCTCTAAATTGGCTCTCTTAAATTGCACTCACGCTGCTCAGCTAACACTTCATATTTATATGGAGCTTCTATGGTTTCTAAGTTTGGATTTGAAAATAGATAATCTAGAATTTCTATGTTTATCCCTAAAGCTCGGATAGGAAATATTCTGCGCGTTGCTGATGTCATCCCTCGCGTGTTGACGTCATCAAAATTTTTAAGTGTGGGGTGGGGAGTAGTATGCATACAAATTTTCATGATATATACATTGCATACTTTTCAAAATTTGCATACATCCTACTATTTAAATGAAAAACACTTTGAAAAATGTCAATTAAACATGCTAAACAAGATCGAGCACTTCGATTAAAAATGTTTGTTGAGAAACTCATGAATTGAATTTTTTTGAATTGAACGATTTTCATGATAGAAAATTCATTTCTTGTGACTCAACATAAGAGCTTGCCTAATTTGATTTTTCTTAGAAATTTTTGACATAACACCTTGAGAAAAACAAAGTTTTATCCAATTTCATAGAGGAAATTTTTGAACAAAACATGGATAATATTTCATAAAGTTATTGTATTACCTTTCGGTGACTTAAGCATATCTCGTAATATATGGTGCATTTGTTGTAACACTCGAGTTAATATTTTGGCATCTAGTCAAGTCTTAAGTGTGGGGTTATCAAATAAAGTCGAGCATTTGCCAAGGGTTAGGAAAGAAAATAAAATTTCAAATATCTAGTATTTCCCCTTGAAAGTATCTGCTTTGACAAAACAAAAGAAAAAGAAAAAGAAAAAAGAAAATAAATTGTTTCCCCACTTTAGTCCTTGCTATTGCCTAAATAATTTGGCGATTCGAGTGAAGCTGTCGAGTGATAACCATTGAGAATTGCTTAAGGACGATCCTTGTACTTATGTACGTAGGCATGACATGCTTTTGAGAGAAAAATTCATGAAATATCTCATAATCATCCGGAATTCCTCTACTCTTTTGGATTGCGGCGTGTAGTCTAATTCTTGGACAAGAATTCTTGACCTTGACCTTATGGACTAGCCCTTGCTAGCATAGGTGATTGGTTCGGTAAAACTCCTCTTGAAAATTGTGTTTTACTTTGTGATTTTCGGTGTAAGTTCGAAATGAAGAGTAAGGTCAAATCAAGGTTAGTTTCTTATCGCTCGAGTTACGTTGAAATTTATGACTATCGTGATTCGGAGTGATTTTAAATGATTTATCATGTCATGAATGATCAACTGTACTTTGAAGTGTTTTTGATTAAAGAATAATGCAAAAGAATGTTTGTTAAATGGGTTAATTGCAGTAAACCACCATTACAATTTGCCATTTTGCAGAAAACCACCACGGTATCAAGAAATTACCAAACGAGTATATTATAATAGTGCCGTTATCAAAAAACCACCACTGACCTAACTCCGTTAGAAACTGTACAACACGCGCCACACGACGCGTGGGTATTCAACTTCAATTTAGACAATTGCAGAAAACCACCATTATAATATCTTGTTTTGCAGAAAACCACCATTTTAACAATTAAGTACGAAATGATTCTATTATAATATCCTCATTGTCAAAAACTACCATATGAATATTTAGGTAACGCATGGTTGTTTACTGCAATTGTCCCTTGTTAAATTGACTTGCTAAGTTAATGAATACGATAAATGGATGATGTGCTTAGAGGATTTGTGAGTATTCCGTTATCTGAAAACTCTCACGAGACTAAAACTCGTCCGCTAGGGAAGCCTAGAGGTTTAAAGGCTTAATGCATATGCTAAATGCATTCGTGATTTTCTACAACAGTGAACTAGGATTAGAATAACTTTAGAAATCTCAGGAGTAAGAAATAAGCTTAATTCTTGTTCGGGACGATCAAGGATTAAGTGTGGGGTGTTTGATCAGTGTTAGAAATGTCTATTTTAAGCCACTACTTTCATGCTTATTTTCCATGATTAGAACGTAAAATATATTACTTCTGATACTTGGATTAATGTTTCAGGTCAAAAACACGATTTCCACCTTACGAAGGAGCATACATGGAAATATGAGGAAAGCACGTGAATTCGGCCTAAATCAGACATAATTGGGAGCATTTCTGCAATCCTTGGACCGAGTGTACTATAGTACTTGATTCGAGCGAAAACAAGCCAAAGACTCAAGTTAATCGACCGAGTGAACATACTGCTCGAGCAAGTCAGCACGTGACCAAGACTCTTCATATGGACTCTCTCCATTTAATACATTTAATGCGAGTGGATAAGCTAGACCTTCCATTTACTCGACCCTTTGGATTACTCTTCACTATATAAGCATCACAAGAGACACAAAGAAGAGAGAAGGGAGAGAGAGACCCTAGAGTTCAAGTGATTGAGAGTAGTCGAGTACCCAAGTGGGGAAAGCTAGAGAGAGCTCGAGGACCGTTCGAATTACACAAGACCATCCAACTTCACTTTGTACTCGAGCTACCATTACACGAACAAGGAGAGGAGCAGCAGCTTGGAACTCGACCGTGGAACATCAATCACTGAGAATTTCTAAACTTTTACTCTTGTTTTATTTACAATCATTTGAACATGTTTTCATTCTCACTCGAGATGAGTGAGTAGTTTCCTTATGATGGGGATTTGATGAATCCCTAATGCTTATGAATAACTAGAACATGATTATCTAATTTACATGAATCAATTCTTGTATGACTATTATGTGTGTTGAATCATACCCGAGCACTACGTCTAGGTGTCCTGACAAAACGTCTAGAAGAGTAGGTCGAGTAGTATTTTCTAGGGAAGGACCGGGAGGTGAACTTAGACTATTTTGGAATCAATACAACCATTAGATCGAGTATATTAGCAAAGCGGGAGCAGCGAGTATATTTGGTGCATGAATGTATTAATAAGCGTATTTGGACAGATTAGTGAAAACAGGGGAATGAAGCTAGTCGAGTAGATGTTTACGTGCGAGTCCAACATTCGGGAGTGAGGATTCGTATGCTAATGCTACTCAGTCTAAATTCTATAATATAAATCCAACATTCGGGAGTGAGGATTTATATTATCATATAACTATACGTTCTAGATTAAATTGTCATCAAGAAGGAAATTCATAACTATAATCTATATCTTGCTCGAGTGAAACCATAAGTATTAGCGGAGGATTCTCATCCTTGTCATAGTTTTTATATTTGATAACAAACCCTTTTTTCTAAACATTGCCTTTAAAATAAACAAAACACTTAAGAACTATTTTGAAAACTAGTAATCGATTTTAAAAGTATAACTTAACTCCACTGTTCCCTTGGGTTCGACACTAGGTCACCTCTAGTTCTATAAATTCTTTTGAGTTGCGTGTTGGAATATTTATCTAATAAATTGCATCACGTCAACTAACTTACAAAATATTGAAATACGAGATTCGATATGAGATAATGCAGTGTCAAATAGGGACAAAAGATGAAAACAAACAAACATAAGCAATAAAAAGGGTTTTTTAGCGAAAACCACCCGCCCAATAGGGCAATTTGAGACAAACCACCCCTCCAACATTTTTTTTAAAATAACCACCCCTTAATTGTAACGGTACTCAATCATGCCACCCCTTGCACTGTTCCGGCGTTGACTATCATTAAACCCGCCGTTGACTCATCTGAATTTTAATTAAATTTCAAAATAAATCTTAATTAAATTAATTAATTACTAATCTAATCACATCATTCATATAAATAAAATTGCATATTATATTATTAAATAAAAAATATTAATAAAATAAAATAAACTAAGCTAAATTTTTATAATAATATAAAATAAATAATTTAATATCAATCAAAATTTATATTAATTGATAAGTTTTAAATTGTGGTATGGTTTGGTTATGGTCCAAAATTATGACAATTATAATTATTATATATAAATAAAAAAAATTATATTATTAATTAAAACAAAAAATATTAATAAATTAATTAAACTAAGCTAAAAATATTACAGTAATAAAAAATAAAACAATTTAACATCAACCAAATTTAAATTAATTCATAAGTTTAAATTTAAATTATAAAAAAGGACCCAAAAATTATAAAGTAATCATAATTATATGTGAATGAAAAGATAAATTATAATGTTACTAAAATATTACTATATAAAAATTAACTAAACTAAACAAAAAATGTTTATATAAATATATAAATAAAATATAATTCGGAATATAATGTTAATAAGATTTTAAAATTTATAATTATAAAACTGATTTGGCTACATTCCCAACGATATACAAATAATAATTATTTTAAAATATTTAGTTGAACATAAACATGTATTTATAAAAATTAAAATATAATATTGCACGGTTCTGTTTTTTAGAAATTGTCTTTTAGATGGATGATGTGATTAGATTAGTAATTAATTAATTTAATTAAGATTTATTTTGAAATTTAATTAAAATTCAGATGAGTCAACGGCGGGTTTAATGATAGTCAACGCTGGAACAGTGCAAGGGGTGGCATGATTGAGTACCGTTACAATTAAGGGGTGGTTATTTTTTAAAAAAAGTTGGAGGGGTGGTTTGTCTCAAATTGCCCTATTGGGCGGGTGGTTTTCGCTAAAAAAACCCAATAAAAAAGTGCGAAGTAAATCTGCAGTCAATATGCAACTGATAAATGCCAACTTAAGGTGCAAACTATAAATGAAACATAATGTGCAACCTGTAAATGTAAACATAAAATGCAAGAACAGAATGCAAAAAGTTTCACCTTTTGTGGCAGTTTCTTCATTATATGCCACAAACATAATCTATGATGTGTCTCGAGCATGGCTTTTGGTATAACTGATTTCAGTGCAACATCTTCGTCTGTCAAGACAATTCTAGGAGCTTTTCCCATACACTCGATGAAAGTTTCTAAAATCCAAGTGTAAGACATCGTATCTTCACCGGAAAGCAACCCAGTTCCATATGTAACACTATTCATGTGGTTGTCAACGCCAATGAATGGAATAAAGACCATAATGTATCTATTAATTAACACAAAAATATGTTATTGTTTGATAAATAATATAATAAATAAATATGAAATGGTACTTATTCACCTATTTAAAGCGTAAGTGGCATCAAAAGAGAAACATCACCATATGCACGATAATTACGTCTTCCTATTGGATCAGCTCAAAAGATCCGAGTGAGGGCATTGTCTTTGGTACAATATTCAAAGAAAAACTCACTATTATTCTGTTTTTGTTAGTAAATCGGTCAATCACCATTTGTGCATCGCATACGCTGACATATCCAGCAGTATCTCTTTGATGGTTCTTAAAATCTTTTAGTACACATCCCACATTCAAAACTCACCAGCCATCTCTGTTGCCAACTTAAAAGCACCAAGAAGGTCCAATGTTTGCCGTACAACATGCGGACATCAATGACTTTTACGCAAATGACAAAGATCTTTGAGAGATTAAAAAATGAGCTCCGCTAGGGGTAGCAATTTGATGATTGTGCGCACTTTGAAACTCAGAAATAATATATCCCCAATTCTCTTTAAACTTTAATACTATCTTGGCTCGACAGTTGCATCTCGTGCGTGACAAAACTCGCTGCGCATCATGTTTCGATTTGCTGCTTCCCTCTTTGTTGTAAAACACATGTTTATTTTTAACTCGTCCATCAAAAAAGTATTTCTCTTTAGGATGACGTATTTCAAAATTACACCCAGCTGCATAGGTCCGATAAAATCAATTCCAACCTCAATTGACAAAATAAATTAGTAATGTTGGGGAGTGAGATGTTCAGCACACAAGGGAGTCCAATATGTTGGAATTTTTTTAGAAATGCCCTAGTCTACGAAAATACTTCCCCAAATGCCCTACTTTCCAAATATGTTTCCCAAATGCCCTATTTTGTAACCAATTCGGTTTTGATAGGACCGAATTGTCACCAAAATATAATACCCGGCCTTGTGAAAACCGGACTGTTTGAAAATAAGCCAATTTGGTCCCACCAGGACCGAATTCCTTTCGAAAATATTTTATTGGTCAAATTGTCCTACGTGGTGCTGACTGGGCAGCCCAGTCAGCATTTTACTGAATTCAGGCCTCATAAGACCGGATAGGTCTGAAATATTACTCCGCGCGGCTGCCTCATTCCTCCTCCACTCTGGCATCTCTCTTGCAACAATCCGATCCCCGGCGAATTAATTTGGTGGTAGATCGACATGGCAGGATGGCATGCTAATGGTTTTGAGGTTAGATTATGGTTTTAATTTTCAAATTGAGTAGTGTAATTAGGGTTGTAGGTTGTGGGTGTTATTACGGTTATTGGATTTGTGTAATGTTAATGGTTTAGGGTTGTTGATTTTTCAATGGTATAGGGTTATTGATTTTGTGTGATGTTAGGATTTTGAATTTTAGGGTTTAGGATTGTTGATTTTAGGGTTTAGGGTTATTGAATTGTTGTAAATTAATTCCGAATTAAGGGATTAATTGTGTTTGTTGGGGTTGTTGTTGTGTTATATAATTTGTTTATCTGGTGTTGGATATATTGTTGTTTTTGATGTGTTTGTAATTTGTTGATTTAAGATTTTGAATTGAATATGTTGATGTTAATATATTTTAATTTTTTTTATTAGGGTTTATTAATGAAAATGTTTTTCTTAATATGTTGTGAAATTTGTTTATTTAAGTGGTGGATGAAACATGTTGTTGTTCTTAATATGTTTTGTAATATGTTTAGGTGTTAGATTGAATATGTTGTTGTTAATATGTTTCATGATTTTTGTTTAATGGTATAGATGAATCTTGACGATATTGTTACTCCCGGACCGATTGATGGTTCTGTGTTAACTCAGCAATGTACCCATCATTCGGAAGAGGTGTGGAAAAATCCGTTAAGTTATAATTTAATTTCATATAACATTTTAATAGTTAATTTTTCAACATTAGTTAATGGATATTGTATATAATTTTGCAGATGGACAAAACATTAAAGTTAGTGCATCATCAGTTGTGGCAGATGGATCCCAGGATTGTGCCATATGTAGTTAGAGCTGGTTTCTACACATGGAGTCAGGTGCAAGAATTTAGAATTGATTGGTCATTGTGTTCATGCAGACTGGTTGGAACGGTGGAGGCAAGAGACTCACACGTTCCACCTACCAGTGGAGAGTGCACAATCACTCTCCAAGACGTTGGTTTACTTTCAGGATTGCCCATTGAGGGAGAGGTCGTTTCCGGTAAGGAGGATCATAATTGGAAGGCAGTGTGTATCCAGTTGTTAGGGGCTTATCCTGAGTGTCCCAAGTCCCCTACCTTAGCGCGACGTAAGTGGTTTTTAGAACATATGACAGTGGTACCAGATGATGCTACTGAGGAGGTTGTACAGCGATACGCCAGAGCGTATATTCTTTGCATGTTAGCGTCTTCGCTGATGACCGATTTAGGCGGAGATAAAGTACCACTGCATTACTTACCGTTGTTGGCGGATCTAGATGCAGTGAGTTCATATTCATGGGGGAGCAGTGCTTGCTTTCCTTTATAGACAATTGTGCAACGCAGCGTGTGGGGGCACAAACAAATGGGAGGCTGTCTTATTCTACTACAGCTTTGGAGTTGGGAGAGATTGACTATTGGTAGGCCGAGAGGTATGGATGAGATAGAGGAGTGGAAGCTCCACATATTGATCCTTTCATGAGGGGTGGTTGGTCATACTCGTAAGTTATTCTACTATTTATATCATTGATTTATGATGATATGTAGTATTTATTATTCTAATTTTACGTTTTAATGATTTTGTATAACATTTGTGATGTGCAGAAAATGGTGTGGTCCAAAATCTTACAGAGAGATACCACATGGGTCATTGACATTCTACCGAGATCAACTTGATCATATGAGAGATGATGATTTTTGTTGGGTGCCATATGATGAGAACTTATTTCATTTGATGAACCCATTATGTTCAAGTGGGCAAATGTCATGGTTATCGGGGTTCCATTGATATGCTTCAATGTTGTTGAGTGGTATCATCCATCTAGAGTGCTGCGATAATTTGATCTTCCTCAAGGTGTTCCAGAGTTTGCTCGCGGCGTGTCGGATCCCAAACATGGACTCCAGCGAAAGAAGCGAGGTGATTGGACAGTTGAGTTGCGCGAGTATATAGACATTTGGAACGCTCGTGCTGATCGAAGAGTGGAGGTTCAGTTTGTGATAGCCAACCACAGTATCGTCGGTGGTATCGCAGCACGACACGCAAATTTGTACAGCCTCAGATGGATGACTCACAGACGTATCGCCCCACAGCACCGGTTCTTCACAGTGTGGTTAGTTTTATGTTTATGTGTTATTATTACTTACTAATTTTATGATTATTAAACTCTATTTCATTTTGTTGTAGGTACGCACCCTTGTGCATAATGCCCGTACAGCTGCTGATATGTTTTTTTCACTCTCTGATACTGAGGCTAGGTCGGGTGCACATAGTATATTCCATGCTTCTGTAGAAGAATTGGAGAGATTGGGTGAATTGGATGCAGTTGGAATCGACAAATCACTTGTTACTTTCGACGTCGGTAAGTTATCACTTGATAATTTTGAATGCTTTTGCTTTTGTAAAATTGTTTTTAACGTAACAATATAACTTCAGGTGATGAAGATATGACGCCATCACAGACGTACGAACATGATATTGCAGGACCATCACAGCCGGTGGAGGGAAGACCAGTTCGTGATAGGAGACCACCTAAGAGATTTACGTTTTCATCATTTCTTCGTCGTTGATACTCATTGCATTTGAAACTTTATGTATTACATTTTAAACTTTATTTATCGCATGGCAAACTTAATTACATATTATGAAAGTTATTGCATAATATATAACATATATCATTCGGCAGTTCGAGAAGGACATGCCCTTCTGTTGTGACCAACTCCATGACACAAACCACATCGCCTACCTCCACTGCTAGACTGTCCAATATCCATCTCATTGTGACGACGCCTAGATGGATTTCTTCCCACTTTTGTTCGTTTGAATGCAGAGTTTGGAATATGAGGCATACCTTCATACGGCCTCCAACGTGACTCGTCAGGAATGACATTGAAAGTGTGTGACCACGTGGCATGAAACGCTGCCAAGGTATAAAAAGGATCAACATACTGAGCGTATCCCAAACTCTCTGTTTTGCAAACCGCCAAAACATGACTGCAAGGATAATGAAATATACTCCACTTGCCGCACGAACATGTCCTTTCCTCAAGATTGACGCTATGACGTGTGTTTTCTAACTGTCCGTACCTGATAAACCCCTTTGTTTGGATCGAACATTTGGACATCATGACGATTTGCTTTCTCTCTAAGCTCCCTCAACTTAAGGTCTATCTTGGGTGGGAACGGTGAAGCGCTGTTGACATACATTCCACGCCATTTGCAAAAGTAATAGTTGCACTGTTGAAACGTAAACTGTACCAGAGCACATACTGGTAGATCTCTTCCCCCCTTCAAGATGTTGTTGAAACACTCACTTGAATTTGTTGTCATAGATCCCCACCTCCTTCCACCAATATCGTATGACATTGTCCACTTATCCCATGGAATTTCTTGTAGCCAATTAATCACCGCCGGCTTATCGTGCAAAAGTTCAATCAAATCCTTAAATTCTCTTTCAAATTTACGACATTGCCTTTGATGAGCTACGTGACCCATCTTCTTCTTAAGAGTTGGTTTTTTCACCTTCACGTTAAAGTTGCTTTGCAGATGACGAATACATACACGATGATATGCATTTGGTTCCGCCCATTCCGGTTCCTCCATTGCACGAAGTATGCCCATGTGCCTATCCGATATATGCATAGTCCACTTCTATCAGTTACACCTTCCCGAATGCACGCATAAACCAACTCCAACTTGAATTGTTCTCGCTTTCAACTATAGCGAATGCAATAGGAAGTATATGGTTATTGGCGTCTAGTGCCACGGCGACAAGTAACTTCCCGTCATACTTCCCGTACAGGTGCGTGCCGTCAACAGACAAAACTGGTCTACAATGCTTGAACGCTTCAATACAAGGTCCAAACGACCAAAACACTCGGTTAATTATCATTGCCGAATTATCATCATTCCTAGTGCGATGCCATCTAATAAATGTCCCGGGATTCGACTCTTCCAACGCTTGCATATAACTTGGAAGCTTTTGAAACGAAACATCCCAATCTCCAAAAATTAATCAACGCTTGTTGTCTAGCCTGCCAAGCCATAAGGTATCTAATTTCAAACCCATAATCCTTGAATATTCCTTGCTTTAATTTCACCGGGTGACAATCGTAACCTCTCACTTATCACATCTCCAATGTCCATCGCAATGAAATGTCTGGTCAAATGATATTTGATTTGGGTAAGAAGTCAGCGTTGCATGTATGATCACCTCTATACTTCCTCACTTCCCAGTACGATGCGTCTTTCCTTTTTATAATTCGAATTCGCCAAGGGCAACTATCCTCTCCTTGTCGACAGTGAAGTACCAACAACCGCGTGTCCGACTCCTTCGTGTGGTACTCAACACGATGTAATAATGAATACTTCTGCACAGCATAGATTGCATCAGCTTTTCTTGAAAATTGCTCCTATCCCAATATCCAAACTGTCTAAAGTTTGTGCCCAAGTACTCATCATCAGGTTCATTCACATCCCATGCCGAAACATCTCTAAATGCTGGAATGTCAAACACATGTTCAGGTTCTGGAACAAATTCAGCACCCTCATTGTCAAGTTCATCGAGAAATTCCATCTCATCCCGATCATATTCATCAACAACACTCATATCAAGTGTGTCCAAAGTCGTCATAACCATCGAGTCCGAGTCAAAATTGGCCATATCTCTGAAAAATTCAAACAAACATATTAATAAAAATAAATACAAAAAAACATAAATGATAATTAAACAACTAATTTCAAAATAAACTTACTACTTCGCTTGTAAACTTCACGTGTAAACTTGATAGAGAATTGAATTTGTTGTGTGTTGAAGAAATGAAAAACGTAGGCTATTTATACTAAAACTATCCGGTTTCTCTAGAACCGGAACTTTTAAACAATCCGGTCCCATGAAGACCGAATTGAGTACGCTCTCCGGTTCCATGAAGCCCGAATTCAGAATTGTTTGTATCATTCATGAATTATCGGTCGATGATTGAATTATTTCTGAGCAATCCGGTCTTCCTAAGACCGGATTGCACAGAATTATTGTTTTTACGTTCATGCATGAACTGTCTCTGATCGGTGCTATTATTGCACAGAATATTTAGTTTTTACGAATCCGGTCTTATGAGGCCCGAATTCATTAAAATGCTGACTGGGCTGCCCAGTCAGCACCACGTAGGACAATTTGACCAATAAAATATTTTCGAAAGGAATTCGGTCCTGGTGGAACCGAATTGGCTTATTTTCAAACAGTCCGGTTTTCACAAGGCCGGGTATTATGTTTTGGTGACAATTCGGTCCTGTCAAGACCGAATTGGTTACAAAATAGGGCATTTGGGAAACACTTTCGGAAAGTAGGGCATTTGGGAAAGTATTTTCGTAGACTAGGGCATTTCTAAAAAATAAGAGAAACATCACCATATGCACGATAATTACGTCTTCCTATTGGATCAGCTCAAAAGTTCCGAGTGAGGGCATTGTCTTTGGTACAGTATTCAAAGAAAAACTCACTATTTTTCTGTTTTTGTTAGTAAATCAGTCAATCACCATTTGTGCATCGCATACGCTGACATATCCAACAGTATCTCTTTGATGGTTCTTAAAATCTTTTAGTACACATCCCACATTCAAAACTCACCAGCCATCTCTGTTGCCAACTTAAAAGCACCAAGAAGGTCCAATGTTTGCCGTACAACATGCGGACATCAATGACTTTTACGCAAATGACAAAGATCTTTGAGAGATTAAAAAATGAGCTCCGCTAGGGGTAGCAATTTGATGATTGTGCGCACTTTGAAACTCAGAAATAATATATCCCCAATTCTCTTTAAACTTTAATACTATCTTGGCTCGACAGTTGCATCTCGTGCGTGACAAAACTCGCTGCGCATCATGTTTCGATTTGCTGCTTCCCTCTTTGTTGTAAAACACATGTTTACTTCTAACTCGTCCATCAAAAAAGTATTTCTCTTTAGGATGACGTATTTCAAAATTACACCCAGCTGCGTAGGTCCGATAAAATCAATTCCAAACTTCAAAATAAATTAGTAATGTTGGGGAGTGAGATGTTTAGCACACAAGGGAGTCCAATATGTTGCCCCATTTGGGGATGTCGTGAGTAAACAGTGGTTATCATCAGAAATCTTAAAGCTATGATTACCATCTGACAACACAAACATAAAAGAAGAAAAACCGACTATAAGCACATCAGAATTAGACAAAAAAACAACAAAATAACTATAAAAAATTGAAACATGCGAAGATGAAAACTGAAACGTCATAGAGTTAAAATACAACAAAAGCACTTGTAAAATGCAACAATTGAATGCACCGCAAATGCACCATAAATGCACCATTACTAACGACTATTTGAATAATAAAAGTGGGTCTTTTAATGCCGACATGGACTATCCCAAATTCCTCTTTAACCGAGCACCTGTCCCCTATGCTCTCATTAGCAATGGAAAAATGTCTTTCTGCTTGTTGCCTCTATAATAAGCAGGAAGGACGCTAACGACTAGATAAGAGCTCGGTATATCGGGAGTTTGGTCCCTCTTCTTCTCTTGCATGGAAAGTATTCTATATATGAAATATGTTTCGTGCTTACCTCTCCATCTCCACCTCCACCTTGCTCCCGTTAACAATCAAGGATCATAACCAATCCATCTTCACTATGATTATGACCCACACCAAAGTTAGCCGCCACCGCCTCTCTCGTGTGGTATCTTCCAGACCCATTACCATCTTCACCGCTATACATAACTTTGTGCGGGATTGTTTGCAAATTGTAGTGAGATTAAAATGGATTACAAATGAAAATGGGTTACAAATAAAAATGGGCCGGCTTTGGGTAACTTAGGGGAGTTTCAAGGGGGTTAATGAAAAAAATGGATTACTTTGGGGAATCTCAGGGGAGTTGATGAAAAGAAATGAAATCAAAACATTAAACTAATTTCTTACTTTGACATAACAAACACGAAAAATGAAAGATTCATTCCCATCACATTAAATGCAATCTACAGCTTACACATCAAGTACACTTACACATTAAATGCAATTAATACTACAAAATTAAGTGTTAAATAGGTTAAAACTACGCTTAGTTGGACAATTATCAATTAGTTAGGGCATGTACAACGGTTATTGTTGTAGGAAGTGTTATGTTGATCAGTTGATGTGTAGGAGGTGTTGCATTTAATTTCAAGCAGTGGTAGCATTCATTTTGAAAGGTGCTGAGATTTTGATAGAAGGTGCTGCCATTAGTGCTGAAATGGGTTGTGGGGAAGAAAATGCTAAAATTAGGTTTGGACAATAATGATTTAATTAATAAGATTTGTTAGTCGTTAATGAGATTAAATTCGTATATTAGGAAATTATTGATGAAATTATGAGTAGTCAAACTGTAGTAATAATTTCAACGGCAAAATTTATTATGAGAGCATTAATGTGTATTGTATTATTATGAATATTTTGGATTGAATCTCCAATGACAACCATTCAATGGTCCATGTTTCCAACTGCAATTAACAAGATTCAAAGAACAAGATGTAATCTACAAATATAACTTATTTCATAACTCAAATCCATAACTTATTACATATATCTCTCTTCATCCATTTTATTATTGTTATAATGATTACAAATTGGTCTATGGAGGAAGATGTCTAGTTGTGTGTTTCTGATTGTTGACAATCGGTTGATCCAATATCAGGAAGCAAGCAAAAAGTTGAAAAATTGTGGGAGAAACTTTAATTGTATTTTCAAAGAAGTTGGACTTTGGCGGATAATCAACCAATAGATGAGGCTAGATCTCAAATTGCGCTTTCTGCTCGTTTTTACTAAGTTGAAGCGGCAACTGATATTTTGGAACTCTTGTGTTTCATATGCGGAAAAAATAGAGAATCCAAATGTAATTTGCAAGATGAGGTAATTTTTAAAATAATACGTGAGTCTTATTTATTTTTTTGATATTAAATTTCTGTGTATATAGATAAGAAAAGCTCAAATAATGTATGTGGCTAAAGAAAAAAGAGAGTTAAAATACTTTGCTTGTTGGGAAAAGGTGAAGGAGCATCCAACATTACTAGAACATATACGACTACTCTACCAATTTACACACATGTTGAAGACAATGTTGTTAATGATGTTCCATTGTATACAAGTATTGACGATCTAACGTTTTCTACTCCCGTATGTGACCCTTGCCAGGTGGTTGGACTTTTCTTCTACTCCTAGTGCATACGATCTATACTCCCAATCATACTTGGAAATCCTCTTTGATTGGCTCTTTTTAATATATGAAAGAAGTCTGTTGTATTCCGAGATCGCAAGTAATAAGCTCCAAAA
The DNA here is from genome assembly GCA_006409495.1 of Sedum album. Classification (NCBI taxonomy): domain Eukaryota; kingdom Viridiplantae; phylum Streptophyta; class Magnoliopsida; order Saxifragales; family Crassulaceae; genus Sedum; species Sedum album. The sequence goes on from QZGG01001209.1 coordinate 29,984, forward strand.
TGAAACACAATTTGAGCACACGAATTCTTCATACATTCTAGAGTTGTACTTACTCTCATTCGGGTGATTTCATCATATTGATCTGCACAAGATCCATATGCTAACATGCGTACAGCTGAAGTCGTCTTTTTTCGGGAAGGAGTCTAATGAATCAAGTGGCATCATGACGCTAAAGCCAAAATGGATCATGGTCACAAAGAGTGGTTTTGATCCGATTGAATAAGTTTCTGCTCATCCGGTACCATCGTCGAAAATCTCCCTCAGAAAAGATAGGATGGTCGACAAAATAATCTTCTAATAAATTTTGACCTCTAGGTACTCGCTGTCTTTTATGATTTGGCCTTCGACGACGCGCTTCAACATAATAATTTTCATCGATTAATCCAATTGTGATTGCATCTGTGACAAATGAATTCATCCTTTCGTCCATTTCTTCCATTTCTTGTTCATACACGCTAAAACTTGCATTACTAAATAGATCCATCAAAGATAGATGTGAACAAACAGAGGCTGATGAAAATATAGAATGCGGATGGTTTGATGATAAAAAATCGAAGGACTGTTTTTATGATCATTTTAAGACAACAAAAAAATCTAACCAAGTACAAGTGTCGCTCAATTATTTGTTATAATCTTATCTAAAATCTGGATTATTAATTGAAATGTTAATATTAAATGTTAAAATCCAAAATTTGATGTTGTATACGAGCCACTTTTTGATATGCCGACACATTATCAGAAACCTAGTTTATTAATTACTAATTAATATTTTCAAATATATTTCATCGAAAAGTGCTACATTGAAAAATTATTGTATAAATAATCAGAGTAGCACCATCTCCTATAGCAGAAGGTTCTATTTTAGAATGTGTCAGAAAATAGAAAGTGTTAATCGAGTGTACATGCTCTTAGCTCATCCATGTGTCACCTTCTACCTCCGTCAAGTTTTATGATCCAATGGTGGATAGGGAGGATCCATGAGTCCATCGTTATTGGTGGATACATGGGATACATTCCCTACATATGATTCTACAATTGTATAATGTTGGTTCTTGAAACATAATATAGCAAATAATTTTTACTGAACCAATTTATCATGAACTTGATTAAACTAAAATGTAGATGATTTAGTAAACTGTTGATTTATGTATTGCAATACAAAAATATGATTTGAAATTAGCATTCATCCATACATATGATTCAAAAATTGTGTATTGTTGATTCGTTAACTATGACATAGCAAATAATGAATCATAGCATTATTGGTTCATTCTCAACGTCGATTTTTCTCTTCTTCATTTGATGTTCTTGCGTACTGTTGCAAAATAAAAATTATAACTAATTACTTTCAAAAACATTGCAATGAAATCAATATGGTTCATAATTTATTACATCATGTTTGGTGCCAAATGATGAACCTTTAATATATCAATACAATTTATCATTTGGACACCACATTGTTCATGAATCATAAAATATTCTAAATGTGTATCTTCAAAGAAACAAAATGTGTATGGTTAGAATTGAATCTGTACCGAAATTAGAATTTCCTTTAAACTTCAAAACTCATTATTCTTAAATGCTTAAGCTTTTTAGTTATTAAAATATATTTATTCATATTGTAAGCACATGGTTAGGTAAACATGGAGTAATATATTTGTTACAATCAATTTCCTTTACCCCAGCTTATTGATAAGCACACTGACCCTCTTTATTATAAGTCTCATTTCAAGTGTGTTTCAGTATAAGAAAACAATGATATATTGTATTAAAAATTATATTCAAATTTTAACAGAGCCTGTGATACAATAATATGTTGTTTATAATGAAATGTTGGGGGATAACATGTAATTTTTGTAATATAGCGAGACAAGATTAGGATCATGTGATACATCTAAATAAGTATGAGATAGTAGGACATCGTCTCATCCATTCAATTCTATCAATAAAAAAGAAGATTTAAGGATAATATTTTCAACCGCACCGTGTTTTGCGCAAACTTGTCATCTAGGTTGATTACTAAAATAATTATTCTCAACTATTAGATTATCAAATTAAACGTGTAGGATTGTGTCTTACCGTCTCACTAATTTGTTTGTCTCACAGGATCTCAACCCTAGTAAGACATATTATTTACGGTTGATTATTAATAATTCAATTGAAGAGATTTAACCGAAAAAGATGTCAAATCCAACCGTTAGTGTTTTTTTTGCAAATCTAATTGATCAATTAATTAAAACTCAACGTTAAACTCAAATGTTGGGTTAATCAAATCAACAATTGAGATTACGTCCTCCATCGATAAGCATGTGAAGAATGAAACAAGTTAGGGTTTAAATAAATGTCAAGTTGACATTAACAGTACACATAATCACCAAAGCATCACAGAGCAGCTTCAAGTGTCAACTACATCAGGGCAAACATTATATGCTATCTTGGTCCTGAGAGAACTGATGGAAGTAGAGGGGTGCTTGTTCCATATTTACCCTCACAGTCATCATGTTTTGTTTTTGTCTTAAAATGTTCTGTTTGTGCCATGAGTGCATAGTCCATGCTTTTATCAACTTCCATGACACCCTCCAACACCTTAACTACAACTGACATAGACGGCCTCTTTGCAAAATCACTTTGCAAGCACCATGCCGCAATCTTCATCATCTCCACAACCTCTTCTCCATGTACCTGCATATCTTGGCTACAATGATCAACCATATCAAACAACAAATTCTCTTCTCCTTTACTTTTGAAAAGGCTAAGTAAATGCATTTCTTCATCAGCTTGTGAACGGTCCAAATTCTTTCTTCCGCACAAGATTTCTAACACGACGACTCCAAAACTATATACATCTACTTTCTCAGTGATCACTGAGTTTAACCACTCCGGCGCCAAGTAGCCAGGAGTGCCTCTCATGGTTGTCATTACATTGCTTTGGTCTTTATCTATCAACTTTGACAACCCAAAATCTGACACTTTAGCATTGAACTTTTCATCAAGAAGGATATTTTGAGGCTTTATGTCTAGATGAACTATTTTTTGCCTGCAGTCTTCGTGAAGGTAACTTAGTCCCTTAGCAATATCCAAAATAATTTTCTTTCGCTGACTCCAAGCAAGCATCTTTTCAGCATTTGGTTTGAAGATCCATTTTTCAAGTGATCCATTTGGCATGTACTCATAGACAAGTCCTCTATGAGATTTTTCAGCACAAAATCCAATCAGTGTAACTAAATTGATATGGTGAACGCTGCCTATCGTTTCAACCTCAGCTAAGAATGATTGTTTAATATGACCGACACCATCCAGGAGTTTCACCGCAATTTGCGTCCCGTTACTGAGTGTTCCTTGGAATACAGACCCAAATCCTCCTTCACCTAGCTTTTTGACAAAATCATCAGTAGCAATCCTCAATTCTTCATAAGAGAATCGTGTTGGCATCCCTGGTACTTGGTCTAAATATTCTTCTTCGTCAGTGTCATTTTTTCTTTTTCGTGCAATTACTATAAATACTAATCCAGCCATTAAAAGCAGACCCACGAAGGCTCCTATGCTCGCTCCAATGATTAAGACCTTTCTTGAATTTCTCTTCCCAATTGGAGAAGAAACTGTTGGTGGTAGAGGAGGGGTTCCCTGGATTTTAAGAAATGCAGTTGAATTGTAATTTGTCAATTCTTTCTCATTATTCATTAGAGAAAATATATCTGATGGCAGAGAACACTGCCCTTCTGTTGAATTAAAGTGATATCGAAACAATGCTGCTTTACACGAACAGTTCCGCAAACAAGCTTCTTTACAAGTCTCCATGTCAGTGCCATTAATGTCTGATATTTGATCAAAGTAAGTTAAGTCTGTTAACTCCAGAAACTCATGATACTGAGAAGAACCACAATTCAATGGCAAGGTTTCAGTGCACCCTAACACAGGCTGCCTATCATTCACCAGTTCAAAAATCCTAACTCCATCACTTGTTCCTGCAGGACAAGTACACTGTCCATTCGAACAAATGCCATATTTCCCACAAACCATTGGATAATTACATTCACCAAGAGTTCCAGTCAAGAGATCAATTACGATACCCCACCCTCCGTTAGATACCCCTTTCCATTCATACACCCTCAAATGTCCGTCCCCTTCAAACTTCATGTACTGCGCTGATGATGCTGAAGGAACTAAAAGAAAATTGTCAGGATCATTCGGCTCCTCATCAAGAATGTACATAGACAAACTTCCGTTCACAAACTTAACATAACTTGGCCCCTTGCTTGTTTTATTCCCTGATTTCACTGACCGATAATATTCTTGCGGAGGATCAGCTTCCACGAAAGCAAACAATCCATCACTAGAGACTGAAAGTGAAAACACACCTCGAGTCCAATTCGTGTCGGAAATACTTGAAGTTAGAGTTTGGCTTTCCAGTAATTTCTGCCCGGGTACTAAAGCATCAGTGGGATAATCAAATGATTGCCACACTGTCTCATTTAATGAATTATACAACACTAAATTACCAATTTCGGTCATGTTTAAGCCCACCACAAATTTACCAGAAGTATTCGTAGACCAAGCAGTGACTCCATCTACATCCTTAAGAACTAAATCGCCATCTGAGGTAAGCTGAAGAGTGGAATTCAAGCTAACAGGATAATCTCGATTAGCAAACCAAACAACTTGTGGGAAACCTATAGTAGGTTGGACTATTCGTCCACCACTATTAGTCTGAACGATGAAAACTGCAAATAGATATTTATCACAATCTCCATTGCAGAAGAACCCACAAGCATATCGAGGTCCAGAGGTCCCTCTAAGAAGGATTGCTCTAACAATTGAGCCATCTAGGAATGTAACCAAGTGAGGAGCTGAAACGTGATTTGTCCAAGTAGTGGACAGATTTGCTGTTGGATAATCAAGCTGAGAAAAAACAAATCCAGGGATGCAAAGATTAGCTACTGTGAGCATAAGCAGAACACATGATGAGTTGAGCTTCATTTCTCCTGCAGAAACAACAGTCTAATGAACTTAGTAACACGAAAAAAAGGTCAATTTCAGAACAACATAGGTAAAGATCATCGGTGAGAATAAATGGATGATCCAACCGCGTAGAAATAGAGTTAAGAATCAATGGAAGATTTACAGGACAACTTGTACTTTAAAAAATATTATATTGTAAAGTTGATAGGTGGTGATATTTGACCATTTATTGGCTTCTAGACATTGAAGACTTTTCTTCAAAATCTCCTATTGTGTAGTTTGAATAAATTATGGGAGTTAGAAGTAACTACGAAAGACTACAAAATGGCGCGTGGTATAGTGTTTTATGTGCATGAAATACAAACACATCATCAGCCCTCTTATGATCGAATAACAATATGCACAATTAATGGCAAGTACTAAAGAGGACGTGAGAAGTGCTAGTTGAATGTGTTAGATCTAAAATCATATACGCAGCGGAAACTTCTCAAGATCTTATTCCTAGTACAGATCCATAAGCCAATAATAACAAAAATATAATCACCCATACCTGAATCCATGTTAGCATCTTGATAACTTACTTGACGAAGGTTGGTCTTCCAATCTATCCGTACAATCTTTTTTTTCAAATACTCTGAGAGTGAGTAATTGAGATTCAGATACGTTAGATTAGGGACCCTACCCATATTTATACATAATCAAGGATCATGTGTGAAAAGCCATGACTCCTCTCAAGGGGTACATGCTATTCAAAGGGTATCTACACATATTAATGTACCGATCCCATGATTCATGTTTTTTACCCTAAGTCAACAATATAAATTGATTTCCATCAAAAAAATAATATAAATTGATCACCTTAATTTTGCTTTACTTAAATGATAGGTAATGGTACATTTGGGTGTTTACATAGTGATCCAAATATTAGAATAATATAAATTAGGGTTTTTTTAGCGAAAACCACCCGTCCAATACGTCATTTTGAACAAAACCACCCCTTCAAAAAAAATTTTGACTTAACCACCCACAAATATCAAAATTATTTAATATGGCTTTTTTAACAGGTCAACAGGTAATTATGACTGTTGACTTCGGTTGACTTATAATAAAAATTGAGTTTTTTGTATAAAACCACCCTTTCAATACCACAATTTAATTAAAACAATCCCTTCAATTTTTTTACTTAACCAACCACAAATATGAAAACTATTTAATATGGCTTTTTCAATAGGTTTATAATAAAAAACATTAATAAAAATCATAATTGATAATTTACAGACTAATTATCAAATTAATTTCATTGACTTTGGTTGACATATCAACAAAATTTATGTCATTGATTAGGTTGACTTACCATATGTACGGCCTAATTATTAATTAATTTTGTTTACTCTAAAACCTAATTGGTAATTTACGGGCTAATCAATGAAATTAATTGAAAATCCTAAAACAAAATCTGTCAAACTCGTCACTACCATATGTATTTCACATATGTCCTTTACGACCGATCTTGATCCTAGAATTTCATGAAATAAAATTAGGTATAAGAAGTTTGACGAATTTTGTTTTTAGGATTTTCAATTAGTTTTATTGAGTAGTCCGTAAATTATCAATTAGATTTTAGAGTAAACAAAATTAATTAGAATAATTAGTTTATAAATTTGGTAAGTCAACCGAAGTTAACGAAATTAATTTGGTAATTATTACATAAATTACTAATTATGATTTTTATTATAAATCAACGAAGTCAATGATGTAAACCTATTGAAAAAGTCATATTAAATAGTTTGTGTATGGTTAAGTCAATTTTTTTGGAATGGATGGTTTTAATTAAATTGTGGTATTGGAAGGGTGGTTTTAGCAAAAAAAGTTCTTTTTATTAATTTTTCGTATAAGTCAACCGAAGTCAACGATCATAATTACCTGTTGACCTTTTAAAAAAGTCAAATTAAATAATTTTGATATTTGTGGGTGGTTAAGTCAAATTTTTTTTTGAAGGGGTGGTTTTGTTCAAAATGACGTATTCGACGGGTGGTTTTCGCTAAAAAACCCTATAAATTATTCTAAAAATCTCCCACTGGGTCACATACGTAAATCAAACAAATATGCATAAAAAATTAGCGCTCAAAATCACTATCATACAGATAAACCTTAACCAGTCTTATTCATTAGTTATATCAACAAAGGATCAAAGCAGCTTTCGTAACATTAATCATTACTAAACCATCATTGGTCACATATATCAACAAAACTAATAACAAGATCATCATGGGTGTGTAGCATGGAAATTATATGAAATAGTGATCAAAACATGTCTATTTCCAACAGGTCCCAATGCGAGATCAACAGAACCGTCCAGAGTGCATGAACCTTATTTCTGCAGAACTTAATCCAAATGAACAATTTTAATATAGAGCGAAACAATATAAACTCCCACTGAATCTGAATATCCTAAAATGAGAAAACGTCCTAGTAAACCTTAATTTCTTATAAGTGGCCACTGTAGAGTTTTACACCAAATGTTCTATATTCCCTTTCACTCTGTACTCAATTTCACTGTTAAGAATCCAAATTTAGTGATCTTTCACACATATTATTCTTAATTACCGTAGGCACTAAAATTTTAATTTAAGTGCTGAAAATTAAAAATATATAAAGTAATTATTTGAATTAATATTCAAATTAATTATTTTATTAAGAAGATTTAGACCGATCAAACCAGCAGATTGGATCAATTAAATCAGCAAAATGGACCGATCGAACCAGCTGATTGGACCAATCAAACCAGAAATTGAACCAATTAGACCAAGCCCAACAAGCATGGCCCAAAATCATAGATGCCCAAGCCCATCGAGTTTCCCTATAAATAAGGGACTTGCCATTCACAAATGGAGGGAGGATTCACAAATGAGAATTCACAAAGGAGGGAGGAAATCTACTTGTGAGGTTAGTGGGAGAAGCTCTGCAAACATCTGTTGAAGCAGTCAACAAGTGCATACACAGCACCGCTGCCAAGCATCTGACCACGCAGTGGAATCAAGTCATCGCGACCTCCACAATGTGAAGCTCCCTCCACAACACAAAGCAGCTCAAAGCATTGTGGAATCAAGTCACTACGACCTCCACAACAAAAAGCATCTCAAAGTATTGTGGAATCAAGTCACTACGACCTCCACAACACAAAGCATCTCAAAGCATTGTGGAATCAAGTCACTGCAACCTCCACAACACAAAGCAGCCCAAAGCATTGTGGAATCAAGTCACTGCGACCTCCACAATACAAAGCAGCTCAAAGCATTATGGAATCAAGTCACGACGACCTCCACAACACAACTTTCTAAAGAGAGGACAATTCTCACTTTCAACGCTAGCTGAAGCAGTCAACAAGTGCAACCAAAGCATCGCCGCCTGTAAAGCATCCTCAATACGCAAGTGAAAACAAGTCATCGCGACCTTCACTCGTTCAAGTCAACCAAGCTTACGCAGACACAAGCATTAACGAAGTAGAATCAGAGGAGCAATAGAGATTGTAACACACAAACTTCTGAAAATCAATACGAAGATAACATTTGTATCTTTATTTTGTTCAAAACAAAATATTGAGTTTACAAATTTGGTGAACCCTACGTGAATCTCTCTACCTCTCATCCCTACAACGAGATCAAACCAGCTACAAAGATGTCTGCTCAACCAACTAGTCCTCCCATATCCAACCAAAGCTATTCTGCAACATTACAATCCAAGCCTGCACACACTAGTGTTTGCACTAGAAGTATGACTAAAAAGATGGTTGTCAACCAAGCTGTTGTAAGCTTACGAGCTGCTAAGGTGCCAACCAAGGAACGCACATTCACCGCTGCTTCCATTACTGCTGCTACAAAAGCACTCATGGAAGGACTTCAACCAATGTTGCTTCTTCATCAAAGACAAAGCCAACCTCTGCTGAGAAGAATAGGTTATCATGCATTGCTTGTGTTATGACAATTGGTACCAAGTCTCTTGAGGAGAAAATGCTTGAGATGAGGAGGATGATCGAGCAAATGGCGAAAGACAACGAGGATAATACTAAGCAGATTGAGAAAATCCAGAAAGAAGTAAATGACTTGCGTGAGGAGAAAGCCAAATCTGAAACAGCTGATGAGGATGAGGTGTTAGACGATGATGATGATGTCGACCAAATCACTCCAACTAAAGAAGCCAAGAATGAAGGTGTCGCCTACAATGAAAAGCAATTGCAATGGATGATAGCAAATGCAGTCAAGAATCAGCTAAGCGGTGGCTCCTCAAGTGGTTCACGCTAATCAAAGCCTTACACCAAAAGAATTGATAGCTTGTGCATGCCTGTAAGCTACCAACCACCCAAATTCCAACAATTCGACGGTAAAGGAAATCCAAAGCAGCATATTGCACACTTCATTGAAACATGCAACAATGTTGGCACTGATGGTGACTTACTGGTGAAGCAGTTTGTACGCTCTTTAAAAGGAGTTGCGTTCGACTGGTATACCGACTTAGATGCCGAATCAATCAACAGCTGGAACCAGATAGAGCATGAGTTCCTCAATCGATTCAATAGCACAAGACGTATCGTCGGCATGAGCGAACTAACCAACACTAAGCAACGAGAAGACGAGCCTGTTGTGGAATACATCAACCGTTGGCGTGCACTCAGTCTTGAATACAAAGATCGCATCAGCGAAGCTTCGGCTGTTGAGATGTGCATTGAAGGGATGACCTACGAACTTCTTTATATCTTCAAAGGAATCAGGCCAAGAACCTTTCAAGAATTGGCGACGCGTGCTCACGACATGGAGATAATTGTCAATATGCATGGAAAGAATTACTTGTCGTACTCAAATGCGCATGTTGAGGAGGATAAGAACATTGAAGACACAAAAGAGGTAATGGTTGTCAGCAGTAGCAGCTATCCTACGAAGCCCAAGCCAAACACAAAGAAAGATGTTGTTGCAAAGGACCTCAAACGTAACAAGTCTATGCTGAAAGAACTGCAAGTGAAGAAGTACCCGTTTACAGACTCTGACTTGTCAAACATACTAGATGACATGCTGGAGAAGAAGATCATTCAACTGCCACCACCGAAGCATCCTGAAGAAGTAAACCAGACCAACGACCCAAAGTATTGTCGTTATTAGAGATTGATACGCCACCGTACAGAGTATTGCATAACGTTAAAGGAACTAATGATGAATCTGATCAACAACGAGAAAATACTCCTCGACACAGTAGAAGCAAATCAAACTTCGCTGATGACGAGTCGTAAATCGCTCTACAAATGCAGTATTCAGTTTGATAGCTTTACGCTGACAAAAGCATGGACGCGGAAGCATTCTGTGAATGCGAAGCCATCAAAGGAGACTCTTGGAGGCATAAAACCAGATGCTCAAGATGTAAGATGGGCCGCAACCACTCGAAGTACACTTGGGGGCAGGAAGAAACCATGTCACTCAAAGAAGAAATCAAAGAATGTTTCCCCACAACATGCGCTTCTAAATGAAAACTTGAAACAAGATGCATTATCCCTAAGGACAATAGCAGACTTCTTCTCGAAAAGCTTCTTCAACCAAGCAACTCCCAAAGCAACTTCAAAAGTACGCTCCTCAGCAAGAGCATAAACTCCAACACTCCTCAGCAAGAGCATAAACTGCAACGCTCCTCAGCAAGAGCATAAACTGCCCAAAGCTCCTCAGCAAGAGCATAAACTGCAACGCTCCTCAGCAAGAAGCATAAACTGCCCAAAGCTCCTCAGCAAGAGCATAACTGCAACACTCCTCAGCAAGAGCATAAACTACCCAAAGCTCCTCAGCAAGAGCATAAACTGCAACTCTCCTCAACAAGAGCATAAACTGCCCAAAACTCCTAAGCAAGAGTATAAACTGAATGAGATGAACTAACTACGTCGGCTTGATCTTGTGAATTGTCTTCCATGTCAATTTGCAAGTACATAGGCAGCTTGAGTAAAAATCTTGTTCAAGTGCAGCCCCCCCTCACAAAAACAAAAATATATTGCTCCTAAGCAAGAGCATAAACTGCACAAACCTCCAAGCAAGAGCATAAACTGCTCACAAACGAGTTGCGCTAGCTTGAACTTGCAAGTTGTCTAGCAAGTACGTAGCGGCTTGATTTCAATTGCAGCCACCCCAAATAAGAAACTCCTGCCCTGCATTTTGCCTAAAAGCTTCTTGTGTAGATTTATAAGTTTCTTCAACCTCGGAGATGTCATGTGTAAAAAGCTTCAATCAAATCATGATGCAAAAGATGCAAAGTTGCGAGCTCCAATGGATGCGTCAAAAGCCAGCATCAGCAGGACAAGGTCATCGAAAGCGTCGTCGACAACGTCCACTTCATTGACAAAATCATCAGTAGCGACATCATCGCTGGCGGTTGTGTCAGCTGCTTTGGCAGTTGTGTCAATTTCTTCAAACAGTTGCATCATAAACATAACCGATTGCGGCGCCATCGTCGGTGGTTGCGTCATCAGCTTCGGGAGTTGCGTCATCATCATTGGTGGTTGCTTCATCATCTTCGATAGTTGGATGAAACTTTGGCAATTGTGTCAGCATCGTCTGTGGTTACATCAACTTGGTCATCAATGGTTGCCGCATCATAGGTTATGGTTGCTTCATTAGCTTCGCGTTGACTAAATCTTCAAAATCATCGGCATCAACGTCAACGTCAGTGGTTGCATCTTGAGCATCAGCAGTAATGGTGGTAGCCTCACCAAGTGTTTGCAACATCAACTTCGTCTTCAACGTCTATCGCGTCATCAAACTTTCGAAGTCATCGGCGTCAACATCAACAGCAGTGGTTGTACCTCAAGCATCAATAGCGGTAGGATAGCCTCAACAAGAGTAGTCAACGGCCGCATCAACAATCATGTTTGTAACATCATCATCCTCAACGCCACAAGTAGTCACTTCAACGGTAGTGGTTGCTTCATCAGCTTCGGTGATTACATAAAACTTCGGTGTGATTGCATCAACATTGTCTGTGGTTACGTCATCAGCTTCGGCAGCTTCATCTTCAGTGGTTGCAACATAAACATCAGTGGTTGATTGATGGTTACTTCACCAACTTCGACAGTAGCGTCATCAGCCTCGGCATTTGCGTCTGCATCTTCAAGGGTTGCTTCATTAGCCTCGACATTTGCATATGCATCTTCAAGGGTTGCGCCATCAGCTTCGGCAGTTGCGTCTTCATCGTCGGTGGTTGCGTCATCAGCTTCGGCAGTTACGTCTTCATCTGCAGTGGTGGTTTCTTCAACATCGACACAGTGGTTGCACTTCAAGCATCAACAACGATGGTCGTAGCCTCGGCAAGAGTTACAGTAAAGTTTCAGCGTCTGCAACTAAATCATCAACGACATCGGTCACATCTCCCAAGTCGACGATAGTGATATCAACATCGTTAGCGATGGCAGCTGTATCATCTTTTGTAGTTGTATCATCAACGGCAGCATCAAAAATCAGCGCAAACAATGCAATAGTGATGGGCTTGACAAGAGTAGCAATCTCGACAACGCTAGAAGCTGGTACTACATCAAAAGCGTCCACGACGAAAGGAGCAAAGTTAGCTGCTTGCCAAACAACATTGAGAGCTCTTACTAAAAGAAAGTTGCACCTCGAACAGCACCTTTAATGAACAATCAGTGACTTTCCATCCTCACTCACAAATAGACTATCAAGCTGCGCACGGTCACCCATTTACGCATCATTAAGAGAGTGTCTGAATGAGTATGATGAATGTTTGTTGCATTTTGTATATAAAGTTCAACACCTCAACGATTCATAGATAATGCTAACATTGCGAGTGGATAAGACTTCTGTCTGGACGTTCCGAGTATTTTGAGCAGTGGATGATCCAACCAAAAAGAAGCAATGAAAGTGTCGGGTGAATTAGAAGAACCAAACGACTCCAAGATGTTAAGATGCATGTTTAGACAGAAACCTGCTGAAAAGAACAAACACCATTGATTGCAAACATACGTTTATAATGACATGGCGAGCAAAATATACTCCTTGAAAATGCAGCAGTGCACTCAAGAAAACCAACGTAAACGTTCAACAGATGTCAAAAAAATACAATCTGGTTGAAGTGAGGTATCCAGCGGTCCAGTCAGCGTATGTGTCAGCAGATGAGTGACCCAGTATGCAGCCCAGTCAGCAGATTAGCAATACAATCAGCAGCCCAGTGACCAGCCCAGTCAGCAGATTAGCAATACAATCAGCAGCCCAGTCACCAGCCCAGTCAGCAGATTAGCAGTCCAGTCACCAGTACAGTCAGCAAATCAGCAGATCAGCAGCCCGGTAAAGATCAGCAGCCCAGTTGACAAATTCGGTCACTTTGGCAGCCCACTGCACACAAATTAAATTCATTCAGTGAATCAAGTAAATTTCATCAGTAAAAAAAGAAACAGCAATGGAAAAAGGCAGCAGTTAAAAGAAAGGACAACAATATGTATGAACACACACAAAAAAGAGTGGCATGTTGGTTTCAACAACAACAAAAATTTGCAGACATGGACACATCAATTTTCTTCAATCAAGTGCACCTGTCAACAAAACCCAAACTGACAACAAAAAAGTCAATATCAGGAATACAACCAATATACTTTCACTGCAATACTAAAAGGGGAATACAAAGCTCCAGCGTATTAAAGAGATTAGCCTAATCAACGCACCACAGGATAGATGGCAATGAGAATAAGGTTACATGGTGTGCTTGGAAAGACTGTCACAAAGTAAAAAAACAAATGAAATTCTACTGAAACATATTCGCTAGACAAGGAGCTATGAGAAGCAATGCTGCACAAATTAAACAGTTAAAGTTCTATTCATTACCAACATGGAAAAAGGTCACAACAACAAAGAATAATCATCAGCAGAGCAGAGTCACAGAATTTTACAGTTATCAAACTTTTTGGCCTTTGATTACACTCGAGTATTGCAGGCGGTTCTGAGATTCAGTGGATTAAAGCTGTGAAAACAAACAACACTGATGTCAATAAAAAAGGAGATTGGAAGCTAGAAAAAAAGAAATCATTCTGACTTACTAACAACCAGCGGAATGACTACAACGAGGCTCTGCAAATCCACTCACCTTAATTTTCCTGCCAGAAAACCACAGCCAAACCCAAATTTATAGCCGAATGGAAGAAGCTTCAAAATTAATGTTGTTGCTTCGAAAGAGATGAAGGCTAAACCTGGGGAGAAGGAAAGTCGCCATGCCAGAATCAATTGATTGAAGAATAGCCAAAAATAGACGTATGAAATCAACATTCCAAAATAGGTGATTCCAGCGAAGCAGATGAGTTTAGGGTTTTCCGTTCTTGTGTTGCAACTCATTCTTCTTTTTTTTGATTAAAAGAGTCCAAAGACTCAGAAGATACATAAGAGAGGACTTAATCCAAATCGACAAGCGAATGGAGACCTCGAACACAAAATAAAAGGAAGATAAGCGTAAAGTGAACGAGATACTTTGCCTCAGTACCAAAAAATAATCGAACAAATAACCTAAAATGTAAAGTATGTCCGTGATCACCCACTTCCGAGAATGCGATGATAGTAAAAAAAAACGACTGTAGACCTCCAGAAAGATATTCGCGGATGTAAATCGATCAAAGACTAATTTTAAATGGTTCAGACGGAACTGAATAAATCCATTGGCAAGGAGACAGAACCAATCATCAGCTGAAACAACCGATTCAGCATATAAAGCTTAGTCACATGTGGGACACGTGAAGGAAGATGAGGAAACCGGTATGAAGATGAGGTGGTGGACACGTGTGCATCCGAAAACACGCAGACTGCGCCGGATCAAACCACGTGGACAGCGAGGACAGCAGATGTAGCGGACGCCGCCAACGGAGGCAGCACCGCACACGGAGACAGCCGCCTCCGGCCAGCAGCCGGAGACACAACACAGATGAACAACTGAAGACCACCAAAAACCCAGATCTGGAGAGGCAGCATCCAGATGTCAACAAAAACGAGATGAACCGCCGGCCACCACAGCACCGGCGATCTCCAAAATCCGAATCGCCCCTGCGACCGCAGTAGACAATCGCAGGACGACCAAACACAGCAACCACCGCTGCACAAGCAGTAGGGAAGGAAACGGACGATCCAGCGGACGACTTCCACCGACGACGAGCCAAAATACAACAGCTATCAACCAGAGCCACCCAAAGTCAGCTACACAGACCAAAAAGGACCCAAGGCACTCGGACGCAGCAGCTTCAACTCCCGACCGCCACCAAACTAATCGCAGCCAAACTTCGCCGATGAATCAACCACAGCAGCAGCGAAAACAGACAACACAGCAAACCCAAGTCAGAAGTGAAACAAAATAACAAACCCACAGACGAAGACGACGGCGGTGAAAGATTGAAACGGTGAACCGACCGTCGTCTTCTCTGGAGCTAAAGCCAGAGGTCACTCCACTAGCCACCCACTCCACCAACACACAAAGCAACCTCGAGCTACCACCAGACCTGAGACATCCGAGACGGAGGAGGTCGGTGATAGAAGGAAGCTGCGGATAGTTTAGAGAGAGGGAAGAGAGTTTCTGGCAAAAAAAAGTGAACCTGAGACTACACGTGTTGCAACTCATTCAAGCGTGAGACTTTGTTGGGCTTTCTTGACCCAATTCATTTATGAAACTCGGCCCATTGGTTGGTCTTGCTAAAGTTTGGGCTGGTTTTGAAGATAGACCATGAAAATGTGTGACACTTATACATACACCATTGCCTCGGGCAATTTATAGGATGACAGGTGGAAAAGGGGAGCAAATTCTTTATGAAGTCAAGTAATTTCAAGACCAATGGAAATGGTAGTCCGCAAAATGTCTTTGAAATCAAGACTTTGAAGTCTGCGTGACTCTCATTGGCTAGTCAAAATCAGGCAGGAAATTTCAAGAAATTTACAAATAGGCATGTCAATGGATGCAACACATGTATCAGAAGAAAATGTGGTGGCTAGAACCTACCCATATGGTTCAGGCTAGCTTTCTCCTAGTACCAAAAAGGCCAAGCTTTATAATGCAAGGGCATTTCATTGTGGAGTTGACTTCCTCACAAACGAATAAACTCCGGTATAATCACAACACACATGTCAAAATGGATATGAAGTTGAAAAAGACAAATTCAAGGTTGGTGATGACAACAACGCAAGAAACAACCGACTATACTTGAGTAAAGGACAATTTTCCAAGGAGAAAGGGTGATAGATTGAAGACCAAACAATCACACAACTGCACCAAGTGTTGATGTGATATGTGCTACCATAGGAAAAGCTATTCATCATTTAAAACGCTCAAGCTGAAAAAGGATACAAGGAATAAGTTGGCTAGTGTCAACCTTTGTCGTTGAATCACAAAAATAATGCCAATCCAACAATGAGAATTCCATAAATTTGCCAATCTACGTCACTCAATTGGACGACCAAGCACACATTAATCCCAATCTCAGCACACAATAAAAAAAGAGTCAATCACAAGAAGAAGCTACTTTGCGACGACAAAGCATGTTATACAACATTCAAGTTGCCAAGAGAAATCTTACGACAAGTTCGATACTCACATGCACTGAAAAGATGATTGTTAAAGGTCAGTACCTCGTCCCGCTGAAACACTCAAATTCTGTTGGCATGACTCGCTACTGAGGGGGCAATTTGTAGGCTAAAATTTTAATTTAAGTGCTGAAAATTAAAAATATATAAAGTAATTATTTGAATTAATATTCAAATTAATTATTTTATTAAGAAGATTTAGACCGATCAAACCAGCAGATTGGATCAATTAAATCAGCAAAATGGACCGACCGAACCAGCTGATTGGACCAATCAAACCAGAAATTGAACCAATTAGACCAAGCCCAACAAGCTTGACCCAAAATCATAGAGGCCCAAGCCCATCAAGTTTCCCTATAAATAAGGGACTTGCCATTCACAAATGGAGGGAGGATTCACAAATGAGAATTCACAAAGGAGGGATTCACAAAATCATTTGAGGAAATCTACTTGTGAGGTTAGTGGGAGAAGCTCTACAAACATCTGCTGAAGCAGTCAACAAGTGCATACACAGCACCGCTGCCAAGCATCTGACCACGCAGTGGAATCAAGTCATCGCGACCTCCACAACGTGAAGCTCCCTCCACAACACAAAGCAGCTCAAAGCATTGTGGAATCAAGTCACTACGACCTCCACAACACAAAGCATCTCAAAGCATTGTGGAATCAAGTCACTGCGACCTCCACAACACAAAGCATCTCAAAGCATTGTGGAATCAAGTCACTGCGACCTCCACAACACAAAACATCTCAAAGCATTGTGGAATCAAGTCACTGCGACCTCCACAACACAAAGCAGCCCAAAGCATTGTGGAATCAAGTCACTGCGACCTCCACAACACAAAGCAGCTCAAAGCATTATGGAATCAAGTCACGACGACCTCCACAACACAACTTTTTGAAGAGAGGACAATTCTCACTTTCAACGCTAGCTGAAGTAGTCAACAAGTGCAACCAAAGCATCGCCTGCAAAGCTAAGCATCCCAGCTCAAACATTCAACGCGCCGCCTGTAAAGCATCCTCAACACGCAAGTGAAAACAAGTCATCGCGACCTTCACTCGTTCAAGTCAACCAAGCTTACGCAAACACAAGCACTAACGAAGTAGAATCAGAGGAGCAATAGAGATTGTAACACACAAACTTCTGAAAATCAATACGAAGATAACATTTGTATCTTTATTTTGTTCAAAACAAAATATTGAGTTTACAATTACGAACTGAATATGGTCATATTTGTCACACAATGACTGAAGTGGTTAATTACACCGTAATCAGAAGTAACACCGTGACAAAGACATTCACTAATATTTTCTTCATATGATATTTGGTATCATCATAAGTGATCTTGACTTACTTGACATCCGTAAGTGAGCATTTTTATATAAATATTCTCATACTTTAAATTCAATCCAGAATTTCCAAATATATTTTCACAAGATGCAATTAATGTATGCACTTTCGAATACTACATAATTAATCAAAATGAATTTCCAACAATAGCGTATATCACAAGTTCCATCATGAGAAAGATTAATCCTTCCTCCCACTGAACTGTGATATATATAAATTGAATTGTACTCGTCTCTAATCCGAATGAGAAGACAATACAACAAACTGTCAAATATCATAACTTAAAAACTTACTTTTATTCATAATTGACATAACATGTCACGAAAGTTATTCTTGAGTTTGACATTCTGAATTTGTTTCTTAATGCATGACGGAGAATGAAACTAAAGATCTCCCTCAAAATCAATATCTCAAAATTATTGAGAATTCTCTCGCCAAATATAATGATATTTGCGTAATAATTGTGCAATAAAGCACCCAAATTATTGTGCAAATATTTTATTTAAAAATAATCTTAAAATTAAATGCCCACTGATATATTTAAAAGAAGAATTTGGCGTTCCAAGATATCTATACGACATTAATAGCACGTCTTTGGACTTGATATTAACTGTAAGTGAAATCTTGGCGTAGCGATCAAACGTTGACGATAAGCCATGTCAAACAGCAAACTATCTTTGGATGAATTTACTATTCACATTAAAAAAAGTTGAATAAGCGTCACACGTTTACCACCACATGTATATATGTAGTCATATTAGCTGTTAATGTATTTTGGCCTAAATTAACATCCATATGAACAACGTAATACTCCAACAATTCAAATATAGAAATCTCCACGAATACGCCACTTTGGTGGTCAGATATTCCACTTCAATTAAAATACTTGAAGAGTCAGCTTAAGGATTGAAAGCCAAATCTTACGATTAAATCTTAAATAACACCCCTTTTTGTAAAAAAAAAAAATCTTAAATAATATTGGTTCCATGATTTTATGACTCTCAAATAGTACAAATTAATCGAAATCAATTTGAACAAACTAAATGAACCATAATCTACAAATAAACCAAATGAACCAGTATACTCTCCAAAATGAACCAAAATGAATCAAATCAGATTCCTTTGAAATAAATCGAATAAGCATTAACTGAACAAGTTCAATTAGAGCTGAACTAAATGAGACCCAATTGCACTACATAAGTTACAACCGAATTGGCATGAGAATGACCACCGAAGCCCTTATGAAACTAATAAGTGTGCATGTCACCATCCAAATTTAAATGCAATTATGACATATCAAGATGCCTAGCACAATCATAATAGCAAGTCTTTGGACAATACTATTATTTGTAAGTGGTGCTCTTGTTGTAGTGAACAAATATTGATGGAAAAAAGTTGATGTCGAAAAAAAATTCATCTTTGGATGTCATTTTATTCACGTCTATTCGACTGAAATTCATCACATATTTTCACCACATGTATGCATACAATTATTTTCGATACAAATTTTTCTTTGGACCAATTAATATCAATATAAATTGCATACAAAACAAATCTTTATTCCAAACATGTCAATCTACACAAAAGAGGTCACTTTGTTGACATTATTGCTTCAATCAACACATTTTGAATGGACAACTTTATAAAGGATGTCATAATTTACAAATAAATTGTCCAAAATAAACTGAATTCAAATTAATTGCAATAACAACATGCAAATTCCCCATATTTAACGATATAATGTCACATACAAATACGTAACAAATTAAACACGTACTGCACCGACATATATCAGAAATTAGTATCTCACGTTACCGGAAAATTATATTTCACACATACTTTCATAAAACATGATTACTATAGGTAAGTAAATAATGCATATATATTGGCATATGTTTTAGACATGCAATTTAAATCAATATGAAATAAATCATAATAGCCAAAAATTGTTATATTTATTATTGTATCATTCAATGACTAATAGAATGAAGCGGTGCACACCTTCTGACCAAATCAACTAGATTAATTTGCACGACATGGACTCCAAGAGTCCAAGTCTCTTACCGAAATTAAAACTGCTCAATCGAAGCAGTTTGACCAAATACTTATGTCTCATCCTAGACGCTATTTCAAAATGTCCGTCTGCTGAATCATAACTGGACCAGACCGGTCTAGTATTATTGGACTATAACCGATTCATTCTTTTCCTCAAAATCAGGAAACCAAAAAATACCAGTTTGTTACACTCATGCACTGACGTCCCTGAGACCCATGCACCATGCACGTATGAAGCACGGAAATGCGGGTGGGGTCTTCGTTCCCGTCCCGGAAACGGCCCCAAACGTGGAAACTCGATGGAAATCTTTGGAACTGCTATGAAACGCCTAGCGGTCGAACGAAGGTTTCAATCGATTGGAGACATCGTAATCAAGATTCAATTGTCGCTTAATCGCGTCAGCTCACTGAATTTATTTTAAATTAATTTTTTTTGTTGTTGATAGGAACAAAACAATATTAAGAAGGCATCAAGACCTGGGGAAAAGATCCTAACAATCTAGGACAACAATCCAGGTTGCTCCAAGACAGATCACGTGATAAAGTTTGTTTTGACAGCCAGTCCGCTAGAGCATTCGCCTCCCGCCGAATTGCAAGCACATTCCATTCCGTATTACGATATAACAAATCGATACTCCTTGAATACCAGCCATGATTAGCATCAAATGCATATTGACCATGTTTCAGACATTCAACAACTTTAACGCAATCCGATTCTAAAATAACATCATTAAGCTGTAAAGCGGCAGCAGTGTTTAAACCCAAAAGAACAGCATGTCCTTCTGCTGAGAGTACATTCGGAACACATGACATAGATTGCAGTTGAACACAAATAATGAAACCATCTGGATCCCTAACAACACACGCCACGCCGCACTTATTTGACTCCTTTGAAAACGCCGCATCAACATTGATCTTCAGTTTTCCGATTGGTGGCGGAATCCAGAGGAGGGAACTTATCTGGTGACAAATAGAAAACAGCGAAACAACATTCCCTTTCGAATACGACTTCAACGTACTTCTGATCTTGCAAACAATTGTAGCTGGGCTTGAAAACTGATTACGATGCCAAACTTGATTCCTGTGAAACCAAATCATCCAAAGTGAGACAAGAACTTCAGCGAACAAATCAATGGGTAGCTGCTGAAACCAAGCAAACAACCAGTCCGCAGGACATTGAAAACTTTGAGACAACAGAATTTCATTAAATTTCAACAACTCCCAAACTGCCCTTGTCCAACAACACTCGAAAAATATACGCATAAAACTCTCATCACAGAAACCACAAATTTTACAGGTAGGATCATCAACAATATTACGCCTAAAAAGGTTACGTCCAACCGGTATGCCATTGTGAAATAACCTCCACCCAATTTTTTTTATTTTTGCAGGCAAGTTAATTTTCCAAAAAGACTTCCAAAACAATTTAACCCTGCTCAAATTAGACGCTGAAGGCCCAGGATCAGAGACATCTACATTATTTCTTAAAAAACTATAAGCTGAACTAACAGTTGCCACCCCCACAGTCGAGTCTTTCCAGATAATATTGTCAGAATTACTTACCCAAGTTAATTGATGTAATTTATGTGTGTACACCATCCGATGACTGTAGTAGCAAACCAGGAAGGAAAAAAATCCCAGTTTACACGTTGCTTAATAAAATTTAGCCAAATATATATATATACTATATGAGTGATATTTTAACTATATATATAGGGACTGTATCATGTGGATCAATCTATTTTGATGGACTCGTGAACCCCTCTTGCATCCGTTGATTGCATTTTTTGAATGCACCAGATTGTGCCAACGCACCAAAATAGATGGATCCACGTGATACATTCCCTATATATATGTATGTATCCGTATGCATCCTTGACATGAGCTTTAACATACAAATCAAATTTTTTTTTTATATATATGAAAATAATTCAAACAAATTACCGAAGGTAAAAGATGCATGTGCCAAATCCATATTCCTTTCTTCTTCATTTTTGCAATTTTCAGATTCATTCAAAATATGTTTTGGTTTCTAGATCTTGACCATATATGGATTCGAATAAATTGTAAAGCTTAATAACCTGATACCAGGGGCGATTGATACCAATTGTTATATCTAAAATCATATACGCATCGGAACCTTCTCAAGATCTTATTCCAAGCACATATCCATAAGCCAACAATATCAAAAAATATAATCGCTCATACCTGAATCCATGTTAGCATATTGATAACTTACTTGACGAAGGTTGGTCTTCCAATCTATTTGTATGATTTTTTTTCTTTCAAATACTCTGAGAGTGAGTAATTGAGATTCGGATACATTAGATTGGGGACCCTTCCCATATTTATACATATTCAAGGATTATGTGTGAAAAGTCATGACTCCTCCTCTCAAGGGGTACATGCAAGGTTGTCAGAATCGAGTTTCTACCTTGATTCGTTTTGCTTAAGTAGAATCGAAACGTAGTTTTTACAAAATATTAAATTATTATTATTATTTATATATATTTTACGTTTAAATATTTTATCAATTATAAATATATTAATTTGAAAGTTAGAAATATATTTATAAAAATGTATGAGATAAATATTATTCGAGAACACAAATGTACGTTAAAAGTGTGTATTATATGATATAATAGTCATATTATATCATATGTGGATACGTAAACTCGGTAGTTTCTATAAGTTTTTACAGTTTTTACGTAGTTTTAACTCGTGTTGAATCGTTTGACTTTAAGTTTCTACCAAAAAGAGTTTCTACCAAAAAGAGTTTCTATGTAAGTTTTAACTCGAAACTCATATGTGGATACGTAGAATCGGTAGAAACATAGTTTTAAAACTAGTTTTTGACAACTTTGGGTACATGCTATTCAAAAGGTATCTACACATATTAATGTACTGATCCCATGATTAATGTATTTTTACCCTAAGTCAACAATTCAAATTGATCACTTTAATTTGACTTTACATAAATGATAGGTAATGGTACATTTGGGTGTCTATATAGTGACCCCAATAATAAAATAATATAAATTATTCTAACAGAATGAATCATTGCGGCGAGCAAAGTTATAGCTTGAAGGAGAACACTAACCTTGCACTAAAGGAAGCTTCAATACTCTGTAGTGAATATCCGAAGCAATGCTTTTTTTTTTGATTTAAGGTGAGATGTTTCCGAAGCAATGCTTTTTTTTTGATTTAAGGTGAGATGTTTCCGAAGCAATGCCTTTGATAACACAATATATAGACGAAACATCCCAGCCCTGTACAAGGGATTTGCAAATAAACAAAAGCTGTACGACATCACGAACCAGCTAGCTGATTCAACCTATACTCGTTCCTTGAAATTTGGCAAGACATATGTTCATGCCAGTCCAACCCACCTTAGATGATCCACCCTTGAAAATTAGGATTACATAGCAGTTTGGGCTCGAATGGGTATGATAAGAATGCAAAATAATATTCGATTAGAGCAAATGTAAAGATTAGTAGTATAAATACAAATGTAATAGTGATATTTTGGAAAATCTGGAAAATTAATGAAAATTGTTATCCAATCTCCTTCTTCTCCGATCAACCTTCATTCATCTCCAACGCTCTTCCCCGTTCAATCTGAAATTTAAGTCTCAGACTTACTTCAGACAGTCTGAAGCAAAGCTTGTGCACAAAATTAACTAACAGTAATTTAAAAGACACAAGACTTGTTAACCCAGTTCGGCTCCTTTAAGGCTTAGTCTGGGGGGCTTACTCCAAAGCCCGATGGAAACATTTCACTAATAAGTTCAAGTACAATTACACCAAATTGACTTTCTCAAAGAACTTTAAATGAAACAACTCGTGAAAACCTCAGTCCAAGAGTACTGACTACCTATCAGCTATCCACCAGATCAGAACTCCACTGATCTCTTGTTCGTCAAGTGAACGATCCTCTACTCTCTCTTAATATGTATCAAAGAACAACTCCTAGGAGACAGCGAATCACCTATGAATTGTAGTAAGCTCCTTCAGCGCACATGTCCGTGCAATTAGCTTAATAACCTTAACTCGTATGTAGACTTTCTCAATACTTCTGCTCTCTCAATCTTCTACCCAGAAAGTCATGATTTGATCAGCTCTTTTTCTTCTAAATTTATAGTGTTCTATCAAGGATAAAGATAGAAACTTACTAATTCTAATCGACTTCAAATTTCCTAATTCTAATCAACTTCAGATTTTGGAAACTTCCTAATTTTGAAAACTTCCTAATTCTGATCGACTTCTTAATTCTGATCGAACTCTAATATAATTAAAATATCGTAACAATATCCGATCTTTCCATCTTTGGCATTGTGACTTGCCATTACGTTGTAGTGTGAACGTCGCTGTTCATTCAGACTGTATAATTCGTGATTCACCCCTGCTTCAGCAGCTTTGACCTGTTTGCTAACAAATGTGCCACAAACTGAGTTCATTTACCCAGTAAACTCTCAATTTCCCCCTTGGCAATTTGTTGGCAAAACTTATGACTGTTGACATTCCTATCTGCTGCCTCAGATATGCTTCAGCTCCTCTGAAGCCAACAACTTCATAATCACAAAATTTCACAACAGTCTTCACAACAGATATCAAAACAAAACACAACAGTCATACTAGTCATAATATCAAAACACGAATAAGTCTGGTCAAAGTCTGACACAATACAAAAGACAGGCCTTCTCCCCCTTTTTGCCACAATTTGGCAAGGGTCTTCTGACTGCACTGAAAGCTTTTACTCCCCCTGGATTGCTTATGTAGGAGCCTATGTAGACACTTCCTCTTCATCATCACTGTTTCCTTCTTCATCTGTTACAGCCAGCACAGGATACTCAATATCCCTTAGTAAAAGCCTGGTCTGATTCAGGTCTGTCTTCGCCTTATTCATAATCTGCACCCAGTTCTTTTCAGTATTTTTGAGTCTCTGAATTACTTGAGCTCTCAAGCTGCCTGTTAATTCTTCCTTTTCAGTCTCAACTGACGGAATTACATTGTTTTTCTCCAATGCACCCCTTACTCCTCCAGGAATAGAGACATCCACTTTGTGCTTTCCAGTAAACAACTTCCAATCAGTCCCAAACAAACTTGGATCACTTGTCATGTTGTCCGCATGATCTTTTAGCCTTGGACACTGAGTTGTAATGATATCATAGATCATAGAGGGACAAGCAATTGGATAATTCATTAAATTTGATTTAGCATGCCCAGCTAATTGATCAAACACCAACTGTCCAAAGTGTTAGAATAAGGAAAACATGTAGGGTACATATTGGACTTAAGGAAACATGAAGGACCAAGCTTGGGCAGTAAGTTTCTAAAGATATTCAAGGTTTCCTAAAGAAACCAAATCTTGATTATCTACTTACCTAAACCAACCTTAGCTAGGCCAACATGGTTTCCTAAGACTTGTATAAATACCCTACTTGTGTATTCTTGTTATCTAGTACAATCAATACTCTTTTCTCAACTTTTCTTTGTTTACTTCCTTACTTGTCATTCTTCCACACTCTACAAACTCAATATACTCTGAATTCTTTCATGGTATCAGGAGCAAGATCCTAAACAACTTCCGCACATAAAAAAAATCAAATTTTTTTTTCCACAAACTCTCATCATGGATACTCGAGTTGTGGCAATACCAGTGGTCCTTAAGGGGCCTAATTATGTTCTATGGTCTAGAATGGCCAGAGTTACCTTGGGGAGTAAGGGGTTATGTTCTCATCTTGAGGGTGATAAGGCCCCCACAATTACTACCAAGGGAGATGATGGGAAACCTGTCACAAGATGTGATGAAGAGAAGTGGCTACAAGAGGACTTATTGGTGATGACCATACTACAAGCCTCTTTGGATGTGTCAATCCTTGAAGCCTACTCTTTTTGTGTGAATGCCAAAGCCCTGTGGGAGACACTTGAGAAGGTTTATGGCAACACAAGCAATCTGAGCCGTGTGTTTGAGGTCAAGAGGGCACTCAACACCCTAAGCCAAGATAATATGGAGTTCACAAAGCACTTTGGGAGGTTCAACACACTATGGGCAGAATTGGAGACATTGAGACCTCAAACTATTGATCCTGCAATCCTCAACAAAAGAAGGGAAGAAGATAAGGTGTTTGGGTTGCTGCAAACCCTAGATCACTCATACAAAGATCTTGTCAAACACATTCTAAGGGCAGACAAGCTCCCCTCCCTGGAAGAAGTGTGTGCACAAATTCAGAAGGAGCAAGGCTCCACTTATCTTTTTGAAGGGAAGAAGGAGTTAAGTGTGGCTCATAGAGTTGTGGATGAAAAGGCTAACCAGGTGGTTAACAAAGTTGATGAGAGGAAGAGTTTGATGTGTGATCACTGCAAAAAAAGAGGCCATTTAAAAGACAAGTGTTGGATTCTACACCCTCACTTGAAACCTGCCAAATTCAAGCAACCACAAGCCAATAAAGCTAATGAGGACTCAACCGGACCTAAGGAGGATCAATACTTGAAGAAATCAGACCTAGATGCTCTCCTCCATGCCTTTAAGGAGAGCATGGGTAAGTCCAATGGTATGTCTCTCTTTGCTTCTAATAAATCTGATTACTGTATAGTCGACTCTGGTGCTTCACATCATATGATTTCGAACTCCAAACTAATCAAAAACATTCAACCAACAAAAGGACATGTAGAAATTGCTAATGGTGACCGTGTGCCTATTAAAGGATTAGGTATTGTTAGATTGTTTAATAAGGACTCTAAAGCTTACTTCATGCCTGATTTTACATCTAACCTCTTATCTGTCAAAAGAATTGCTACTGATCTTAATTGTTGGGTGATGTTTGGTCCTAATGAGCTTCGATTTCAGGATATTAAGACCGGTGCTCTTCTAGGTGAAGGTGTTTCCAAAGAAGGCCTCTATTTCCTTGACAACTTAGCTAGTTCCTATATTTCTTTGCATGATGAATCTTTTACTTTCAATTCAGAAGTATCTAATGCGAATAATGAAATTTGGCATGCTAGATTGGGGCATCCTCATCCGAGGGCATTAAACTTGTTGTTTCCTGATATTAAACTTAAACATGATGAATGTGAAGCATGTATATTAGGTAAACATCACAAATCAGTATTTCCAACTTCTAAAACATCATATGAAAACTGTTTTGACCTAGTACACTCGGATGTATGGACTGCCCCTTGCATATCTAGGGATAACCATAAGTACTTTGTTACATTCATAGATGAAAAGTCGAAATATACTTGGTTAACCCTATTACCTTCTAAGGATAGAGTACTAGATGCCTTCATTAATTTTCAGAATTATGTTACTAACCACTTCAATGCGAAGATCAAAACATTTAGAACAGATAATGGAGGAGAATACATGAGCAACGCATTCAAGCAACACCTAGCCAAGAATGGGATTGATCACCAAACGAGCTGCCCTTATACACCTCAACAGAATGGAGTGGCTGAAAGAAAGAATAGACATCTTATGGAGGTGGCACGGTCCATGATGTTTCACACTAATATGCCTAAGAGGTTTTGGGGGGATGCTGTTATGACAGCTTGCTACTTGATCAACAGAATTCCCACCAAAGTCCTCGATGACATATCTCCATATGAGGTACTAAACAAAACCAAACCTTCCATTAATCGTCTAAAGGTTTTTGGATGCCTTTGTTTTGTGTTAGTTCCAGGTGAGCTTCGTACTAAGCTGGATGAGAAAAGCACAAGGGCTGTGTTCATTGGATACTCTGCCACCCAAAAAGGATACAAGTGCTATGATCCCGTTTCAAGAAAGGTCTTGGTATCCAGGGATGTGAAGTTCATGGAATCCAAAGCTTACTTTGACAAGACAGGATGGGAGGAAGTGAAAGATATCTCAAACTCTCCATCAGACGTATCCAATTTTTACGAGCTAACGCCAGGTCCTCATTGGCTAGCGTGAATTCCAGTACCGTTTGATACCTTGAAACTAAAGGTTTAGCCTTCTATGAAACTAGGAAACGATTGTAACCTGTCTAATGAATCTATCCTGATTACGCAACAAGCCGTGTCCTAAGTTCTTACTCAAAGGGAGCCAAAGTTGCAGCCTTGAGAAGGATCATTGACAACTTCATCACCACACCTTCGGTCCCTAGCACATCTCCTTGTGTTCCCCATCCTGATCATGAGGGGGGAATACAGGATGATGCACATGATGAATCTGATGAAGATTCAACCACAACTCCTCAAGAAGTTGACTCATTAAGTCATGATCAGGAAGAGAACCAGGAGAGTTCAGATTCTGTGAATGAAGAAGATGAAGATCAAACTCAGAATGATCAAGAGGAGAATGAAGAAGAAGCTGATCAAGGACAAACACACCCTGTTGATCAAGAACCAGAATCAATTCACGCTGAGCAAACACAAACTCTAAGAAGAAGCACTAGGCTGAGGAAGTCTCCATCAAACTGGAAGATATTTTATAATGGTACTGCTGTTGCTTATCCTATTCAGTCTGTTTGTTCTTTGGATGGGTTCCCAAAGGATCACCGAAGCTTCATCAGCAAGTTGGACGAAGGGGAAGTCCCTAAGACCTATGAAGAGGCCAAAGACCACAAGGAATGGATGGCTGCAATTCAAGAAGAGACCAAAGCCATGGAGAGGAATGGAACTTGGCATGAATCTGATCTTCCCAAAGGTAAGAAGGCCGTGACCAGCAGATGGGTATTCACCATCAAATACAAGAGTGATGGACAGATTGAGAGGTACAAGGCAAGGTTAGTGGCAAGAGGATTCACTCAAACATATGGGGAAGACTACCTTGACACTTTTCCACCTGTGGCCAAGCTCCATTTAGTTCGAGTCATCCTCTCAGTTGCTACAAACCTAGGATGGGATCTATGGCAGATGGATGTCAAGAATGCATTCCTACAAGGTGAGCTTGAAGAAGAAGTCTATATGCATCCTCCACCAGGGCTTGAAAGCATGGTCAAACCAGGTAAGGTTCTCAGGCTTAAGAAAGCTATCTATGGTCTAAAGCAATCACCAAGGGTGTGGTACCACAAGCTGAGCACAACTCTCATCAAAAGAGGATTCCACAAATCTCAAGCTGATCATACACTCTTCACCCTCACTACGCCATCAGGTATAGTTGTGATTCTTGTGTATGTTGATGATATCATCATCACAGGAGATGACAAACAAGGTATACTCGAAACTAAAACTTTTCTCAATTCGGTTTTTGATATTAAAGACTTGGGTGAACTAAAGTACTTTCTTGGTATTGAGATGTGCAACTCGAAAGAGGGGTTATTCTTATCACAGAGGAAGTACACACTTGATCTTTTGTGTGAAGCAGGAAAGCTCGGAGTGAAACCAGCAAAGACTCCACTTGAGGAAGGATACAAAGTCATACGTGAGGGGGAGATTGAAGAAAAGCCCTTTGAGGATGAAAAGCTGTACAGAAGGATGGTTGGTAAGTTGATTTATTTAACTATCACAAGACCTGATATATGCTTTTCCGTGAATCAGGTTAGCCAGCATATGCAAACACCAAAGATGCACCATTGGCACATGGTAGAGAGGATTTTGAAGTACCTCAAAGGCACGGCTGGTCAAGGAATCTGGATGGGAAGGAATGGCAACACCGATGTGGTAGGTTATTGTGATGCAGATTGGGCAGGAGATAGGAATGATAGGAAATCAACCACAGGTTATTGCACCTTCATTGGAGGTAATCTCGTGACTTGGAGAAGCAAAAAACAGAAGGTGATCTCTTGTTCAAGCGCCGAGGCAGAGTATAGAGCCATGAGAAAGCTAACAAATGAGTTGATATGGATTAAAGCTCTCCTCAACAACCTAGGCATCAAGATCAACACACCCATCACTATGCATTGTGACAATCAGGCGGCCATCCATATTGCATCCAACTCAGTGTTTCATGAGTGAACAAAGCATATAGAAGTGGACTGCCACAAGGTGAGAGAGGCTGTAGAGCAAGGAGTGATTCAGCTGAGCTACACAAAAAAGTGAGCATCAACTAGCAGACATCTTCACAAAGGCTGCTAGTAGCAAGGTGTGTGAGTTCATCCATTCAAGGCTTGGACTCACAAGTGTCATCCCTTAGACATAACCCTGGCCGAAGGTTCTTGTACTCTTTTTGTCCTAGGTATGGTTTTATCCCATGTGGTTTTCCATACTTAGGTTTTTAATGAGGCAGGGGCTCTAGGGTCCAAGCTTGTCTAAATCCTTTAGTCAAGCTTGAGGGGGAGTGTTAGAATAAGGAAAACATGTAGGGTACATGTTGGACTTAAGGAAACATGAAGGACCAAGCTTGGGCAGTAAGTTTCTAAAGATATTAAAGGTTTCCTAAAGATATTCAAGGTTTCCTAAAGAAACCAAATCTTGATTATCTATTTACCTAAACCAACCTTAGCTAGGCCAACATGGTTTCCTAAGACTTGTATAAATACCCTACTTGTGTACTCTTGTTATTTAGTACAATCAATACTCTTTTCTCAACTTTTTTTTGTTTACTTCCTTACTTGTCATTCTTCCACACTCTACAAACTCAATATACTCTGAATTCTTTCACAAAGTTAATCTTCATCCCCTTGCATATTGCATACAACAGTCTACCTACCTGCTTGCTTAAGGTAGTGATAGAGCACAGTTGCACGCTACTTTAAGTCATTTACATTGCTTATATTCTAACATATTTCAGTATAAGATTACGCTTTTGGTGTAGTTTTGTATCTCAGGTTTAAAAGAAGAGTTAGAATAAAAATGCAACAAGAAGGCTGAATCTCGAGCAAAAAGACAACAAGGTGACAACAAAAGACAGAAGACCACTAGCGCACGAGCACTATGGCGCGCGAGTGTGGGTCGCGCAGAGGATAGCAAAATGGTGACGAGCAGACAGCGAGATATCCAGAGCGATGACGTCATCACGCGCGAAGAATATTTCTAAGTTCGGTTTTTGGAGATTACATATTTCCTAAGCTGATTTTTAGAGATAAAGAAGATTTCCTACAGATATTCTTGCCTAAATATTCGTGGAAACCCTAGGAGGCAAGACTATAAATACAAAGCTTCATGGAAATCACAAGTGTGCGTACTTAGAGAGCTGGACACGGCGCAGACGAGAGAAGAGGAGAATTCCGGCGAGATTGTGCGCGCGAGCTGTCACGCGAGCCTGCCGACACACCACATCAGATTTGTCTTGTTATTTAGTTGTCATATAATTATTCTTGAGATGTATTCATTCAGTATGAGTAGCTAAACTCACTGAACTCGGTTTGGATTTGAATCTATGAATGATATGTTTTGAGGTCTTGTTCTTAATTTGCATGATAAAGTTTAGTATTATTATTCCGAACTCAATTGCATGATAATTAGGTTAGACAATTAAGCGAAGCCTTGCACCGCAGACTTAGTTGTAGAATCTATTATCTATAGTTAAACTATCAGAAGTACGTGACTGTGAATGATAGGAGTAACACTAGAATAGGCAATAGCTACCTTGACCGGATTCGTTATTGACTAGACTAGGTTGAGTAATAATATCATACAGACTTTGACGGAATGTATGTGTAGGTTATTAAGCTGTGACAGGACCTTAACCTACGTGAACTTATGTCATGTATCTTTAGTGACCAAGGATAAATATAGAAATTCATAGTGAAGAATCTGAACCGAGCTCATCTCTTGCATCTTTATTTAAATCTTTTGTACTTGCTGTCTGTGTGTGCGCCAGTTGTACTTGCGCAACAGTTTTCTTTTCTTTTAGTTGTTTGAACTCACAACCCCAATTCTTAGTTTGTAGTTGAAAAGAGAATTCTCACCGTTCCCTGTCGATTCGACCCCAGCTTACCAAGACTATACTAGTAGGAGAGCAGGGATAAATTTGCAGCACTCAACGACGTGCTCGTCAAATTTTGGCGCCGTTGCCGGGGAACGGCTAGAGAAGTTTTCTTTTCCTTTTTCTTTTTGTTTACTTTTTGTTTTTCTTATATAAAAATAAAAAAAAATTAGTTACGTTTAATTTAGCTGTTGTTTTTGTTTTGTATGGAAGATTTTGGTGAAAACAGTGTAATCGGCAGAAGAAGTGAAACTCTAGACGCGCCAGTGCGCAACGCCGAGAACATCTTTGCTCGCCTACACCCAGCTGAACTCGAGAAATTAGAAGAGAAGTACGCAGGGATCTAGAGTTTAGAATGGACGCTGAATTACCAAGGAATGACAACCTGCCGCTGAACAATATGGACGTACGCGCGCCACCACCTGTCGCGCGCATACCTGCTCAACCAGTGGCGCGCCGCACCATTAAAGAGATGTCTGCTCCTCAAGCAGTTAATCAGCCATGGTGCATCGTGCTACCTCCAGATGGTCACTTTGAGCTGCGTACTCAGCTTGTTCACTACATACCGAAGTTCCATGGTATGGCTAGTGAAAACCCAGTCAAACACGTCAGAGAGTTCGCGGCCATCTGCGAAAACATGAGGAATGGGAACGAGGATCCTGAGTTGCTGAAGTTGAGAGCTTTCCCATTCTCATTATGTGATTCAGCTCGACAATGGTTGATGGGGCTAGCTCCGGGGTCAATAAGGACATGGCCCGAGTTACAAGAACGGTTCCTAGACAAATTCTATCCCGCGGCCAAGGTATCGTTACTACGTAGAGAGCTAGCTGCCCGAAACAGTTGCATGGAGAGTCACTATCAGAGTATTACGAGCGGTTCAGGGAACTAGAGGCGAACTGCTACAACCACGGACTCCCGCAACATGTACTGATCGAGAACTTCCTCAATGGACTAACTGAGATGGAACTCAGGTTGTTGAACGCTTGCGCAGGAGGCAACGTGAGGAATATGTACCCAGAGGATGTTTGGAAGCTGATAGAAGACACTGCGGACCAAGTCAGATATCAAGTGTCTCTAGAGAATAACCGCACCAGATCACTGCATCAAGTAGACGTAACCGGAGAGATCAAAGAACTGAAGGATATGATGCAGAAACTGATGACGAAACAAAGCGTCGATACAAGACCCTGTGAGTTTTGTCACGCCACAGATCACCAGACTGACGCATGCCCCTCCCTATTCGAAGAACACGCAGATGTTAATGCAGTAGGAGGATGGAATAATGGACAGGCTAGGCAAGGACAGCCTAGATTTGGATTGGCTGAGAATGGGTTTAGTTGGAAGAATGACCAGAATTTCCAAAGACCGCGCGCTGACTGGCGCGCGCAACCTAATGCACCCACTGGCGCGCGACCTTACGCGCCAGCTGCTGCCTATAACCCGCCACACAAACGCGCTGATGGACTAGTGCAGTACAACCATCAGCCACCCAAGAAATCACTAGAGGAGATTGTAGATCAGTTGGCAGAAACAGTAAGCAAAAACCAGGAGCAGAATGAAAAGCGTTTCACCCTAATTGAAAATCAGTTGACACAAATCTCTGAGACCGTGACTGAAATCACAAACAACAGGAAAGCAGCTAAACCCAGAATGCAGAATGGTGTCAACGCGGTACTACTTAGGTCAGGAAAGGAAACATCGGGTGCGCCAGAGACCACTCGCGCAAAAAGAAGCATGCACGCGCAGAGTTCGGAC
The DNA here is from genome assembly GCA_006409495.1 of Sedum album. Lineage (NCBI taxonomy): Eukaryota > Viridiplantae > Streptophyta > Magnoliopsida > Saxifragales > Crassulaceae > Sedum > Sedum album. The sequence continues at coordinate 63,519 of QZGG01001209.1, forward strand.
TCAGCACCAGAGTCAAGCGCACCAGTTGCAGGGACAGAGGGCCCACTAGCAGCAACATACCACTTCCTTTCCCTACCCAGAGCAATAAGCCTAAGAAAACCGAGTTAGATCAGGAGCTATATGACCTGTTCAGCAAAGTGGAAATCAACATTCCACTTATAGATGCACTGAAACAAATCCCTAGGTATGCGAAATTTCTCAAGGATCTATGCACAAACAGAGAAGAAAGAAAGGAGGACAGAGAGCAAGTGCAGCTGAACGCAAACGCCTCAGCAATCGTGCAACACAAGGTACCACCTAAATGCAGAGATCCAGGTACGTTCACTATACCATGTACCATAGGTAATTCTGTAGTAGATAATTGCATGGTAGACTTAGGGGCATCTATAAATGTTCTACCCATTCTTTATATACATCTCTCCGCATTGGACCACTTAAGCCCGCAGGGTTGACAATCCAACTAGCGGATCGGTCATGCAAACAACCAGTGGGCATGGTCGAAGATGTACTAGTAAGGGTAGGAGAATTGGTGTTTCCAGCAGACTTTTATGTGTTAGAGATGGAAGGAAACGTCTCTGCCGACTGCTCAAGTATTGCTTGGCCGACCCTTTTTAATGACCGCACGAACAAGAATCGACGTATGGAAAGGAACGCTCTCAATGGAAGTTGATGGTGAGGTCATACACTTCAATATATTCAAGGGCATGCAGTTTCCACATGATGATTCCACAGTAAATGCACTGGATATTATCGATGAAGCGGTGGAAGAAGAGCAGGCGCGCCAGACAACTGGCGCACTAGTAGACGCGCACGAAGATGAAGGGAACACCAAAGCTGAAGACATGAGGTATCTTATTTCCAGTACTGAATATGTATGGCTGACACAGCAGTCTCTCGTAATGTATAGGAACCAAAAATTGTGCTGAAGCAACTCCCAGAGCACCTGAAGTATGTTTTTTTGGACGATAATGGAGCTAAGCCGGTAATTATAAAGAATCAGTTGGAACCTGCACAGGAAGCGCGTCTGGTAGAAGTCTTGCGCAACAACAGGCGCGCACTTGGATGGACATTGGATGACTTGCGCGGAATCAGTCCAGACGTATGCATGCATCGAATTCTGTTAGACGATGGAGCTAAACCATGCAGGGATGCCCAGCAAAGACTAACCCAATCATGATGGAGGTGGTGCAGAAAGATCATTAAACTGCTCGAAGCTGGAATTATTTACCCAATCTCCGATAGCAAGTGGGTGAGTCCGATTCATGTTGTCCCAAAGAAAGGTGGGATCACAGTAGAGGAGAACGCAGCAGGAGAACTAGTGCCTAAGAGAATGCAGACTGGATGGCGTATGTGCATAGACTACCGTAAGCTGAATGCAGTCACGCGCAAGGACCACTTCCCTCTACCATTTATAGACCAGATGCTTGACCGGTTGGCAGGTAAGCCACATTACTGTTTCTTGGATGGATTTTCAGGATATAATCAGATTCCCATAGCTGCTGAAGACCAAGAAAAGACAACATTCACATGCCCTTTCGGTACGTTTGCCTTCCGGCGCATGTCTTTTGGATTATGCAACGCGCCAGGTACGTTCCAGAGATTAGTAATGAGCATATTTTCGGACATGTTGGGTGCATGCATTGAGGTATTTATGGACGACTTTACTGTGCATGGTGACACGTTTGATATATGTTTAGAAAATTTAGACAAAGTTCTGAAACGTTGCATATCTAAAAACCTAGTCCTGAATTATAAAAAGTGTCACTTCATGGTCACACATGGAGTAGTTGACGAGCACGTCGTTGAGTGCTGCAAATTTATCCCGACTCTCCTTACTAGTATAATATCGACAAGCTGGGGTCGAATCCACAGGGAACGGTGGAAGTCTCTTCTCAATCTACAAACTAAGAATTGGGGTTGTGAGTAAAAAGTACGAAGAAAAGAAAAAGACTGATGCCTGAGTACCACTGGCGCACAAACAAACAGCAAGTGAAAAGATGTAAATAACTATGCAAGAGCCGAGCTCGGTTCAGATTCTTCACTATGAATTCTATGTTTATCCTCGGTCACTAATGGTAAATGATATATAATTGTCCACGTAGATTAAGGTCCTGTCACAGCTTAATAACCTACACATACATTCCGGTCAAAGTCTGTACGATATTATTACTCAATCTAGTCTAGTCAATAATGAATCCGGTCAAGGTAGCTACTGCCTATTCTAGTGTTACTCCTATCATTCACAGTCACGTACTTCTGATAGTTTAACTATAGATAACAGATTCTACAACTAAGTCTGCGGTGCAAGGCTTCGCTTAATTGTCTAACCTAATTATCATGCAATTGAGTGCGGAATAATAATACTAAACTTTATCATGCAGATTAAGAACAAGACCTCAAAACATATTATTCATAGATTCAAATCCAAACCGAGTTCAGTGAGTTTAGCTACTCATGCTGATTGAATACATCTCAAGTATAATTAAATAACAACTAAATAACAAAACAAATCTGAAGTGGTGCGTCGGCAGTCTCGCGTGATAGCTTGCGCGCACGGCCGGATCAGAATTCTGCTCTGAGCCGTCTAGTCCCTTCTGCGTGCTTATCTGTGATCTCCATAAATCTTTGTATTTATAGCCTTGCCTCCTAGGGTTTCCACGAATATTTAGGCAAGGATATCTGTAGGAAATCATCTATATCTCTAAAAATCAGCTTAGGAAATATTAAATCTCCAAAACTGAACTTAGAAATATTTCTCGCGCGTGATGACGTCATCGACCCGAATATCTCGCTATCTGCTGACATCATCATTTTGCTGTCTGCTGCGCGTCCTTCACTCGCGCGCCATGTTGCTCGCGCGCCAGTGGCCATTTGTCGGTTGTCTTTGCCTTGTTATCTTTTTGCATGAGATTCAGCCTCCTTGTTGCGTTTTCGTTCTAACTCTTCTTTAAAACCTGAAATACAAAACTACACCAAAAGCGTAATCTTATACCATAATATGTTAGAATAAAAGCAGTGTAAAGGACTTAAAGTAGCGTACAACTGCACTCTATCAAATCCCCCACACTTACTCTTGTTCGTCCCTGAACAAGTCGGCTTCCTTACCTCTTGTGTAATGCACGCGTGAATGTTGGACTTACTGCGCCACCCGTCTGCGCCACTCTCACAACCTGCGCACTTGTGATCATACAACACAAAACTGACTTAAGTAATTAATCCAAACCTTGTGTTACCTCTCTTGTGGAATGCATATCAATTCGGATGATTGGGAGATAGTCCTTTTTAAGCACCGGTCACCGAATTCTTCTTGAGTTGCGATTGCATGGTTATTCGTGTTCGCTTTCTCTGGTACGTGATTGATCCGCGTCTTAGGGTTTCTGAGCTTACGTCTTTGACGCTTCACTTTTTTGTTTCTCGGACAGATTGATAACCTTTGTTGCACAAATTTCTTCTTTTCATTGTCTCGGCCTTTTGAGCTTTAACTTTGAATTGAATACTTTCTGGTCCGGATCTTAATTCTTCCCTAGAACGTTTTCCAATTATGGCCTTCGGATAGCAGCTATGGAACCACGCCCCGCTCTCGCTTCTGATCAGTCGCGCGCAAGTCAGGCCACGCGTTTGCAACCGCGCGCCCCTTCCTGAGCAACTAACTTCCACGAAGACGGTCTGTTTTTCCGTCTCGTCACGCTGGTAGGGTTTCGCCTTCGGCATCTGCGTGACTGAGCTTGCTCTTTGTCCTTTGACCGCGAAGTACCAACCTCCACAAAAACTCATAACCATGCAACCGATCCTCAAGCTTCGTTCGATCGACTGCTTCTCTAGGATGTTTCTATCAACTCCACATCCCTCGTTATTCCACTCAAGAGACACACAAAATTTGAAAAAATTACCAAAAATCAGAATATGTCATATAAGCACAAAATACCTCAGGCGCGCGAGTACGCAAACAGGTCACGCACGCCAATGTTTCTCGCGCGCAATTACCTCTTGAGATGTGTTCATATTCGGTTTGGTTAAACTAAACTAAAAAAACGAAAAATTTATCCTAAAAACGAAAAAATTCCTACTCCTAAGATAGTGTACTACTGCCCCCCCACACTTAAACAAAAACGTGTCCTCACGTTATGTACAAGTAGGAAAGAAAGCAATAGTAATGCATGCACATGTAATCATTTTGCACCAATCACAGTTTATAATATTGCCACTGATAGAGCGTAGTTGTACGCTACTTTAAGTCTTTTACAGTGCTCATATTCTAACATATTATGGTATAAGATTACGCTTTTGGTGTAGTTTTGTATTTCAGGTCTGAAAGAAGAGTTAGAACAAAAACGCAACAAGGAGGCTGAATCTCGAGCAAAAAGATAACAAGGCAAAGACGTAGAGCTCAGAAAACCCTAAGACGCGGATCAATCACGTACCAAAGAAAGTGGACACGAATAACCATGCAATCGCGAATCAAGAAGAATTCGGTGACCGGTGCTTAAGCAGGACTATCTCCCAATCATCCAAATTGATTTGCATTCCACAAGAGAGGTAACACAAGGTTAGAATCAGTTACTTTAATCGGTTTAGTGTTGTAGAGTCACAATTGCGCAGGTTGTGAGAGTGGCGCACATGTGTGGCGCAGTAAGTCCAACATTCACGCGTGCAGTACACAAGAGGTAAGGAAGCCGACTTGTTCAGGGACGAACAAGAGTAAGTGTGGGGGATTTGATAGAGCGTAGTTGTACGCTACTTTAAGTCTTTTACAGTGCTCATATTCTAACATATTATGGTATAAGATTACGCTTTTGGTGTAGTTTTGTATTTCAGGTCTGAAAGAAGAGTTAGAACAAAAACGCAACAAGGAGGCTGAATCTCGAGCAAAAAGATAACAAGGAAAAGACAACCGACAACTGGCCACTGGCGCGCGAGCACTATGGCGCGCGAGTGAAGGTCGCGCAGAAGACAGCAAAACGGTGACGTCAGCAGACAGCGAGATATTCGGAACGATGACGTCATCACGCGCTAAAGAGATTTCTAAAATCGGTTTTTGGAGATTTAAGGTTTCCTAAGCTGATTCTTAGAGATATAGATGATTTCCTACAGATATCATTGCCTAAATATTCGTGGAAACCCTAGGAGGCAAGGCTATAAATACAAAGATTACTGGAGATCACATAGATACACACTTAGAGAGAGCTGACGGCGCAGAGCAGAATTCCGGCGAAGACGTGCGCACAACCTGTCACGCGAGCCTGACGACGCAGCATCCAGATTTGTCTTGTTATTTTAGTTGTCTTATAATTATTCTTGAGATGTATTCGATCAGTATGTCTAGCTAACTTACTGATTTCGGTTTGGATTTGGATCTATGAATAAATGTTTTTTGAGGTCTTGTTCTTATTTACATGAATCAAGTTTAGTATTATTATTCCGCACTCCATTGCATGATAATTAGGTTAGACATTAAGCGAAAGCCTTGCACCGCAGACTTAGTTGTAGAATCTAGTATCTATAGTTAACTATCAGAAAGTACGGACTGTAAATGATAGGAGTAATACTAGAATAGGCAGTAGCTACCTTGACCGGATTCGTTATTGACTAGACTAGATTGAGTAGTAATATCATACAAACCTTGACCGGAATGTATGTGTAGGTTATTAAGCTGTGACAGGACCTTAATCTACGTGGACAATTATATCATGTGCCTTTAGTGACCAAGGATAAAACATAGAGTTCATAGTGAAGAATCTGAACCGGATTCATCTCTTGCATATTTGTTTGCGTCTTTCATACTTGCTGTCTGTGTGTGCGCCAGTTGTACTTGCGCAACAGTTTTTCTTTCTTTCTTTAATACTCACGCACAACCCAATCTTAGTTTGTAGTTGAAAAGAGACTTCCACCGTTCCCTGTGGATTCGACCCCAGCTTGCCAATACTATACTAGTGAGGAGAGTCGGGACAAATTTGCAGCACTCAACGACGTGCTCGTCAAATTTTGGCGCCGTTGCCGGGGAGCGGCTAGAGAAGTTTTCTTTTCTTTTCTTTTTCTTTTTTATTTGATTTTTCTTTTTTTTTTCTTATATAAAAATCCAAAAAAAATTCGTTACGTTTAATTTAGCTGTTGTTTTTGTGTTGCATGGAAGATTTTGGTGAAAACAGTGTAATAGGCAGAAGAAGAGAAACTCCAGACGCGCCAGCGCGCAACGCTGAAAACATTTTTGCTCGCCTAAACCCAGCTGAACTCGATTTAATCAGAAGAGAAGTACGCAGAGATTTAGAGTTTAACATGGACGCTGACATGCAGAGAAATAACAACCAGTTTCCGATAAATGCTAATGTTAACGCGCCAGACCCAGTCGCGCGCGCACAGCCAGTGGCGCGCCGCACCATTAAGGAGATGTCTGCTCCTCACGCTGTGAATCAACCATGGTGCATCGTACTGCCACCTGATGGTCATTTCGAGCTACGAACACAACTTGTTCACTACATACCAAAATTCCATGGTATGGCTAGTGAGAACCCAGTGAAGCATGTACGAGAGTTTGCGGCCATTTGTGAGAATATGATGAGGAATGGGAATGAGGATCCAGAGCTGCTGAAACTTAGAGCCTTCCCGTTCTCATTATGTGATTCAGCTAGACAATGGTTGATGGGGCTAGCTCCTGGTTCAGTAAGGACATGGGCCGAGTTACAAGAACGATTTCTAGACAAGTTTTATCCCGCGGCCAAAGTGTCACTGCTACGTAGAGAGTTGCTGCGCCGAAACAGTTGCATGGAGAGTCATTATCAATATTACGAGCGGTTCAGGGAACTTGAAGCGAACTGCTACAATCATGGACTCCCGCAACATGTGTTGATAGAGAACTTCCTCAACGGACTTACTGAGATGGAACTCAGGTTGTTGAATGCTTGCGCAGGAGGAACGTGAGGAATATGTATCCGGAGGATGTATGGAAATTAATAGAGGACACGGCTGACCAAGTTAGATATCAAGTGTCACTAGAATAACCGCGCCAGAGCACTGCATCAAGTAGACGTGACGGAGAGATCAAGGAATTGAAGGATATGATGCAGAAGCTAATGACGAACAAAGTCGAACAAGAGCGTGTGAATTCTGTCACGCCACAGACCATCTTACTGACGCATGCCCCTCCCTATTCGAAGAACACGCAGATGTTAATGCAGTAGGAGGATGGAACAACGGACAAGCTAGGCAAGGACAGCCTAGTTTGGATTGGCAGAGAATGGGTTTAGTTGGAAGAACGACCAGAATTTTCAGAGGCCGCGCGCTGACTGGCGCGCGCAACCTAATGCACCACTGGCGCACGACCTTACGCGCCAGCCTTCCTATAACCCACCCACAGACGCACTGAGGACAAACGCAATACTCAGCACCTCCCAAGAAATCATTAGAAGAAATAGTGGGACAGTTGGCAGAGACAGTAAGCAGAAACCAAGAGCAGAACGAAAAACGTTTTACCTTAATCGAGAGTCAGCTGTCACAAATTTCCGAGACCGTAACTGAGATCACAAACCACAGGAAGGCAGCTCAAGCCAGATTGCAGAATGGTGTTAACGCGGTGCTATTAAGGTCAGGGAAGGAAATATCGACTGCGCCAGAGACAACTCGCGCAAAGAAAAGCACACACGCGCAGAATACGGACTCAGCACCCGAGGCAAGCGCACCAGTTGCAGAGACGGATGGTCAGTCTAACAACAAACTACCACTTCCTTTCCCTACTCAGAGAAATAAGCCAAAGAAGACCGAGCTAGATCAGGAACTGTATGATCTGTTCAGCAAAGTAGAAATCAACATCCCGCTTATAGATGCACTGAAACAAATCCCGAGGTATGCAAAGTTTCTAAAAGATCTATGCACCAACAAAAGAAGAAAAGGTGGACAGCAAGAGCAAGTGCAGCTGAACGCAAACGCCTCAGCGATAGTGCAACACAAGGTACCACCTAAATGCAAGGATCCAGGTACGTTCACTATCTCATGTACTATAGGTAACTCTGTAGTAGATAACTGCATGATAGACTTAGGGGCATCTATAAATGTTCTACCTCATTCTTTATACACATCCCTACGCATTGGACCACTTAAGCCTGCAGGGTTGACAATCCAACTAGCGGATAGGTCATGCAAGCAACCAGTAGGCATGGTCGAAGATGTGCTTGTGAGGGTAGGAGAATTGGTGTTTCCAGCAGATTTTTATGTGCTAGAGATGGAAGGAAACGTAGCTGCCGACACTGCTCAAGTATTGCTCGGCCGACCCTTCTTGATGACCGCACGAACAAGAATCGACGTATGGAAAGGAACGCTTTCAATGGAAGTTGATGATGAGGTCATACACTTCAATATATTCAAGGGCATGCAGTTTCCACATGATGATTCCACGATTAACGCACTGGATATTATCGATGAGGCGGTGGAAGAAGAACAGGCGCGTCAGGTAACTGGCGCACTATTAGACACGCACGAAGAAGAGGGGACACCGAAACTGAAGACACGAGGTACCTTATTTCCAGAACTGAATTATGTACGGCTAACACGGGCGTCTCTAATATATACAGGAACCTCGAATTGTGCTTAAGCAACTTCCGGAGCACCTGAAGTATGTCTTTCTGGACGATGAGGGACTAAGCCGGCAATCATAAAGAACCAGTTGGACCTGCGCAAGAAGCACGCCTAGTAGAAGTCTTGCGCAACAACAGGCGCGCATTAGGGTGGACATTGGATGACTTGCGCGGAATCAGCCCGGACGTATGCATGCATCGAATTCTGTTAGACGATGGAGCTAAACCATGCAGAGATGCTCAGCGAAGACTCAACCCAATCATGAGGTAGTGCAGAAAGAGATCATCAAATTGCTGACGCTGGAATTATTTACCCCATCTCCGACAGCGAATGGGTGAGCCCATTCATGTGGTCCAAAGAAAGGAGGGATCACAGTAGAAAAGAACGCAGAAGGTGAACTAGTGCCAAAGCGAATACAAACTGGATGGCGGATGTGCATAGACTACCGAAGCTGAATGCAGTCACTCGCAAGGACCACTTCCCTCTACCCTTCATAGACCAAATGCTTGACCGATTGGCAGGTAAGCCACATTATTGTTTCTTGGATGGGTTTTCAGGTTATAACCAGATTCCCTATAGCCGCTGAAGACCAAGACAAGACAACATTCACATGCCCTTTCGGTACGTTTGCCTTCCGGCGCATGTCTTTTGGTTTATGCAACGCGCCAGGTACGTTCCAAAGGTTAGTTATGAGCATATTTTCGGACATGTTAGGTTCTTGCATCGAGGTATTTATGGACGATTTCACTGTGCATGGTGACACGTTTGATACATGTTTGGAAATCTAGATAAAGTGTTGAAACGTTGCATCTCAAAAACCTTGTTCTAAATTATGAAAAGTGTCACTTCATGGTCACACATGGAGTGGTGCTCGGCACATTGTCTCAAGGGAAGGTTTAAAAGTAGATAAGGCTAAGATTGATCTTATTGCTAGTTTACCATACCCTACGAATGTCAGAGAAATCAAATCTTTTTTAGGGCATGCTGGATTCTACAGACGTTTCATTCAAGATTTTTCTAAAATTTCAACCCATTATCTAACCTCTTGCAAAAAGATGTAGTATTTGACTTCACAGATGCCTGTCGCGCCGCGTTTGACACACTGAAGCGCGCACTGACTAGCGCGCCAGTACTACAGGCGCCAGATTGGACCCTGCCATTCGAACTGATGTGTGACGCAAGCGATTATGCTGTGGCGCAGTACTGGGTCAACGCAAGGATAAGAAACCCACGCCATCTACTATGCCTCGCGCACACTGGACACAGCACAGCGAAATTACACTACCACAGAAAAAGAGTTGCTAGCCATCGTTTGCCCTTGAAAAATTCGTGCTTACATATTGGGGACCAAAGTTCATCATATTCACGGACCACGCAGCACTAAGGTATTTAATGTCCAAGAAAGAAACCAAACCGAGACTAATGCGTTGGTTGTTACTATTACAGGAGTTCGATATCAATATCAAAGATAAAAAGGGGTCTGACAACACAGTAGCCGACCACTTGAGCCGAATAGTCAGGGACGAGGAACAAGGGCATATAACGGAAACTTTCCCCGACGAGCATATAATGACGATACAAGGTAAGGCCCCATGGTACGCTCACATCGTGAATTACCTGGTCACTGGTACGTTTCCCCCTTCTTTCAATAAACCGCAGCAATTACGATTAAAACATGACGCTAGAATGTATTTATGGGATGATCCGTACCTGTTTAGAATAGGCCCGGATCAGATACTTAGACGCTGCGTCCCAGATCATGAAATAGACTCAGTTCTAACCTTTTGTCATGAACACGCTTGTGGAGGCCATTTCGGCCCGAAACGAACAAGTAGAAAAATCCTAGATTCTGGTTTTTATTGGCCACATGTGTTCAGGGACTCTTACGCGCACTGCAAAAGTTGCGATAGATGTCAGCGCGCAGGTAATATATCGGCGCGCAACGAGATGCCACAGACGCCTATCATGGTGGACGAGGTATTTGATCTGTGGGGAATAGATTTCATGGGTCCCTTTCCCCCTTCATTTGGATTTGAGTACATTCTAGTAGCAGTGGATTATGTGTCTAAATGGGTTGAAGCTAAAGCTACAAGAAAAGATGATGCTAAAACTGTTACTGATTTTTTGCGCACTAACGTTTTCTGCCGTTATGGTGTACCCAAGGCACTGATCAGTGACCAGGGAACTCATTTTTGTAACAGAATGATGGCACAGGTACTCAAACATTACGGAGTTCAGCATAGGATATCCACGGCCTACCATCCACAGACAAACGGTCAAGCTGAAATCTCAAACAGAGAAATCAAACGAATACTTGAGAAGATGGTTAAACCGACACGCAAGGATTGGAGCCTCAGGCTGGATGATGCGCTATGGGCGTACAGGACGGCTTTCAAAACACAATTGGCACTTCACCATTCCGGTTGGTTTTCGGGAAAGCTTGTCACCTCCCGGTAGAAGTGGAGCATAAGGCCTACTGGGCATTGCGTGCGTGCAATCTAGACCTGGATAGCGCAGGGCGTGAAACGGATGTTGGACTTAAACGAGCTGGAATGAGTTGCGTGCAGACGCCTATGACAGCACGC
>QZGG01001210.1:0-74583 GCA_006409495.1 Sedum album
CCTTAGATTTATCTCAAAATCCACTTCACAGCCAACCAATGTCCTTTACCAGGATTGTGCGTGTATCTGCTCACAACACCAACTGCTTGTGAAAGGTCAGGCCTAGTACACCCTATTGCATACATCAAGCTACCAACTGCACTTGCATACGGAACACTAGTTATATATTCCCGTTATGCATCATCTTTAGGAGACATCTGCGCACTAAACTTGAAATGAGGAGCAAGTGGAGTACTCACAGGTTTTGATTGTTCATCCATTCCAAAACGTTGTAGCACTTTCTTCAAATTTTGACTCTGGTTCAAACACAGTCTCCCCTATCTTTTTGTCTCTGCTTATCTCCATGCGAAGAATCTTTTTGGCTTCTCCCAAATCCTTCATCTCAAACTCCTAAGCTAACTACGACTTCAACTTCTTGGTTTCAACAAGACTTTTCGACGCAATCAACATGTCATCAACATACAACAGAAGATAGATAAAATCTCTATCTAGTAACTTGCGAAAGTAAACACAATTATCAAGTTCAATTTTGGTGTACTTCTGCTTTAACATGAACTGATCAAATCATTTGTACCACTAACAGGGCGATTGCTTCAAGCCATACAACGACTTCTTCAGCTTACAAACCATCTTTTCTTTACCAACAACCTTGAATCCTTCTGACGGTGTCAAATAGAACTCCTCTTCCAAATTACCGTGTAAAAGTGCAGCCTTCACATCAAGCTGGAACAACTCCAAATCTAGCTGAGCTACCAAGTCCAACATAGCTGGTATTAAGAAATGGTTTACAACCTGCAAAAAGATCCTATTGTAGTCAACTCCCTCTTTCTGAGCATAACCCTTCGCCACCAATTTTGCGTTGTAGCGCACATCATCTTTGTTAGGAAATCCTTCTTTCTTCGCATATACCCATTTGCATCCAATAGCTTTCTTGTCCTTTGGTAATTGTGTCAACTCCCATGTCTCGTTCTTATGAAGGGACTTTATCACTTCATCCATAGCTTCCTTCCACTTTATTGAAGATTGGGAAGATCTACCATGTCTTTATATCTAGCGGGTATCTACACATCCAACCGTCGTGGCTTATTGGTTGCGATAGAATCATGTTGCTACGTGAGTTCTTGTGTTGACCCTTCTACTAATGACTCATCTTTAGTCTCTGAAGAATCATCTTCAACTGAGTCATTGACTCCAACTTCAAACTCCACCTGCTTTGAAGTTCCCAACTTCCTTCTTTATCATAGCAGCTTTATCGAAGGTAACATCTCTACTAAAGACAATCTTCTTAGTCTCAAGGCACCAAAGACGATATCCCTTAGAGTCGATGGGATTCCCATGAATAAATCTTTTTTGGCTCTTGGATCAAACTTCGATTCTTTAACATGATAGTATGCAGCAGAACCATATACATGTAAAGAATCATAATCCGCAACAGGTTTTCTAGTCCAAACTTCAATTGGAGTTTTACCTCCAAGTGCAGAAGTTGGTAGTCGATTGACAATTTGACAAGCATAGCTCACAGTCTCAGCCCAAAAATGCTTGCCCAATCCAGCATTAGATAGCATGCATCAAACCTTCTCCAATAACGTTCGATTCATTTGTTCTATTGTGGTGTATTCCTAAAAGTAAAGTTCCGCACAATGCCTTTTTCTTCACAAAATTTGTCAAACTGATCGTTGGTACTCCGTACCATTGTTAGACCTTAACACCTTTCTGCCAGTTTGAGTCTCCACGATCTTCATCTATTTGAGAAACTTCTCTAGAACTTCACTCTTCTGCTTCATGATATACACTCACACTCTTTTTGAAAAATTATCCACAAAGGTGACATAGTAATGACCACCACTCATCGATGATGTTTTTCGTCGGTCTCCAAACGTCAGTGTGCATATAGTCCAAGATGCCTTTGGTGTTATGAATAGTAGTTCCAAAACTCACTCTCTTCTGCTTTCCAAGCACACAGTGCTCACAGACAGCCAATCCAGTCTTTGCACCCTTCAACAAGCCTTGCTTTACCAAGATTTACAGAGCCTTCTCACCAGCATGAGCTAGACGCATGTGTCAATGCTTAGTAACTTGAGCATCCTTCTCTTCATCTGAAAGCGTCATTGCTGCACTTTAAATAACTGTACTACCGGGATAGTAATACAAGTTATTCTTTCGAACCCCTTCATTACCACAAGTGCTCCAAAAATGATCTTCAGATTCCCATCTTGTATAACAATCATGTAGCCTTTGGACTCCAAGACTCCTAATGAAATGAGATTCTTCTTCATGTCTGAAACATACCAAACATCTGTCACCACTCTAGTTGACCCATCTTCATTCCTCAATCGAACATCACCAATTCCTTTAACCTTGCATAGACTGTCATTCCCCATGAAGATAAATCCACCATCTAGCTCCTCGAAATTAAAAAAACACTCCTTGTTATGAGTTTTATGAAAGGTGCATGCTGAATCCAAGATCCAGCCTCCTGACTGAGAACTCTTTAACGAACTCGCCAATGCAAAATCTTCATCACTTCCTTCTGCTACACAGATGTCAGTTGATTTGCCTTTACCCTTCTTCTACAACTTTGGACAATCTTTCTTCTAATGCCCCTTCTCATGAAAAAAGGAACATTCATCTTTAGCAAGCTTTCCTCTTGGACGAGACATTCCTCTCTTCTCCTTTTGCGGCGTTTGTGATCTTTCTATCTTCCCCTTCTGAGGCTCCACCTCTGCTTTCCTTCTTATCTTTCCTCCTTAGCTCGTAGCTATACGGCGCGGTGTATACTTCATCCAATGACACCTTATCTCTCCCAATCAGTAGACTTGTGATTAGATGATCATACTCATTAGGGAGTGAGGCTAGCAACATCAAGGCTAAATCTTCATCCTTAAACGTCTCCTCCAAGTTGCGCAGATCCGCCACCAGCTGGTTGAAAGCAGTAATGTGGTTGTTGATGGTGGTGTCAGGAAGATACTCGAATCGGAACAACTTCTTCTTCAGATAGAGATGATTTCGACCACTCTTCTTCATGAACTTGTCCTCCAACACCTTCCACAACTTGCTTGCTAACGTCTCCTTCATGAATGCATACTTCTGCTCCTTTGACAGGCACGAGCGGATTGTACCACACGCCATTCGATTGATGTGATTCCACTCCCCTTCTGCTCTTTCTTGTCTCTCCTCTTCGATGGCAACGTCTAGATCTTGCTGGAACAACGCGTCTAGTACTTCACACTGCCACATCCCGAAATGACCGGTTCCGTCGAAATTCTCCACTTCAAATCTCGCGGACATCATCGTATGCCTCCCCAGTAGAGACGAGGGCGAGTGACCCTTAGTTTGAGTAGCTTTCTGATCGGCCATCACTTCAACACCAGTAGTTATATCTTCAACAGCGACACAGCGAAAAAAAGTCTAGGTTGAACCTTCAGCTCTGATGCGAATTGTTGGAAAACTCGGGCATTTTTCCCTACCCAAAGGAGTCAATGTCCACTAATATTGTGGACAAGTAACGCTACTCCTCAGACGCCACTGCAAACTTCACTATCTCGAAATGAAGAAGAGAATATAAATTTTGGGATGTTTGCAAATGAGAAATTGAAGCTACTTATATAGCTACAATACTACTCAATTCTATCGAACTACAATGTGGACTAGGATTTTGAGCTTTTTTTAAGCTTCCACAAGAATCCATCTCTTCCTACTCTTAGATGTGGGATTAAGGAGGCAAATTCAATAGTCATTACTAAAATTCAATTTCGAAAGTTTGTTGAGGTCTTTTAGAAATTGATTTAATCGTGATTATCCCAATTTTTATCTCTTAATCTTAGAATAAAATATTTCTTCAATATATGACACAAATTCGTAGCTAAATCGTTTTCCTAAAATATTGCGAACTACGAAATAAATATTTCGAAATCTACTCAGTCAAACTTGTCATAGCCTCATTTTCATTTTGTCATTTGTGATCGACTTTAACTTTACCTTGCCAAAAACATGTCATACCTCCATAACAACAAAATAATTTTGCATATTTAATTGTTTATGCATATATTTTCAAGGCAGTTGGATTTAAGTATTGACTAATAAAACAACCCTCACAATGCGAAGAAAATGTGCATTTGGATATTTAAAAATCTGGAGCCCTTTTAGTTACGAATAGTTTGATTGACTAGCACTCTCCCTATGGATCATATTCCTTATCTTTAGAGTAGATTTTCAATTTCTAAGTTGTCTTGTACCCATCCTCATTTCATTTACTATATGGGCACATTGGACGGAAGGGACACATGGGAGACTTGAATGGTATAAAATGAGTTAAAAATTTAGCATTCTACACATCTGATTATTGTGATCAACTGTCCAGCAGATTCCACATGCCTTTCGTACGCAGACAATTGTGAATAAAATAAGTATAAGTTGTAGAAATGTGAAAGTACTTTTTACCTTTGGTATTCAACTTTTTTTATACTTCAAATATGTTCAAACAGATAATGGTTCAAGAAGGATAAACATATATTTGTAGTGAGACATGATCTCAATCGAAAGTATTTAATAATCTAACTGCTGAGATTTGAACTCAAAAAACTATCGTCAACTCTAACTGTCCATATATTTTGAAAATCAATTGCCAATTTTTTATAAAAAATTAATTTTAATCCCAACCGTCAGATTAATTAATTCAGCGGTTGAGATTTTGTACAAATATTTAATATCCTCTTAAGACTTAACCATGTTTAAACATTAAAGCCTTTAACTAAGGCGGTTTTATCACATATGAGTGTGAAGCACTGAAGCTCAATTATTGCTCTTTACAAAAAACATGCAACATAAAAGTCACTGTTTTAGATTTAACAATCAAACAATGAATACTTATTTTTGAGTCGTTTATTGTATGGAACATTGAGAGAACCACCACCATGTGATGTTTTTCTATATATACAAAGCTTGATATCACTTCACTAGAGGAGCATCACACACACACACACACCTCTCTTCAAAATTATTAACAAGCAGTGGTCTCCACATTTGTCTCCTACTCATTTCATGATAATGGAGGCCATCTGCACCTTCACACCAACCACCGCGCACCACCATCTCCGCCACCGCTGTTCACCATTATTCCAAGAAACAACCACCAAATCACAACTTAATAAATCCAAAGCAGCAGTGTCCTCCATTTCTTGCACACTAGTTAATTCCTCTATCAAGCATCTCCTAATACGTAATGGAGCCATTTTAATCCCAAATGAGGAAAAAGTTACCATTATTCAACCACCTCCTCCTACTGATCATATTCCTCAGCCTCGACACGAGGAGGAAAGTCCGATGATAGTATCGTCTGATAGTTTGAAGTATGAGAGTGGGTTTCTTGGCGCAGTGCCGATAAAAGTAGTGGATGAGATGGGAGAAAATATGAGAGGAGTGCACACAATTGAGCTACTTGACTAGGATATTGTCGTCAAAGGTTTACGATGTCGGTGGAGTCACCATTGGAGTATGCTCCGAAGCTTTCTGAGCGGGTGGGTGCCAACATTTGGATCAAACGTGAAGATCTGCAGCCGGTAAGACCATTCACTATCATTGATAGTGTTGCTGCATAATAATAATATTAAATAAAATAAAATATCGTATTTGGCTTTATTGAATAATGATTGACCACTAAGGTTAAAAATTTAATATCCAATAAGAATACGAAAACACCAGAAGGCAACAACCATTGATTGTTGGCTAATACTCCCATTTTAAGGACAAGGTTAAATTGTACGCCATAATAATATTGTCTATGTCCTTTTGTGCACTTTCCATTTCAGGATTTCTTTAAATTTGTCCATTTTCATATTATTTCTGAGTCACACATTTTAAATATTTTCTATCGAAATATGGTATCGTATATTGTGTGCGTTTGGACAAACAAAAAAACACAAAAAAAGTATTAACTAAAATATAATCCGAACTTTTTTCATCTTTAATACTACTTGGTAAATTCGGTGGGTGTAGAATTTCAATTGCTTTCATATCTATAAATTATGTCAACGTATGTCGGTACGTACCCTTCAATAATGTTTGAAGATGGAATTCCGACACATGCTGTTAAAAACAAAGGACAAAAATAATGATAGAGCTTTAGATTTTCTGACCCTTGGAGCATGGAGGGGCTTTTTCCAGAACAACCTTCAATAATTCACATCTCATCATACGCTAATGGTACTGGTCATCTCAATCAATTTATCACTCATTGTTGCCACGTGTCATTTCCCAATTCTCTACTGAAGCCTAAACTAAACTTTTAGTAGAAATTAGAAGCTCATTTTTATTAAAGTTTTATTAATATTGTTAAATAAATATATTGATTCTTATAATAAATACGAACACAAGTTAAGAGACAAAATATCTATTGAAATAAAAGTTGTGTTGCTGCAGGTTTTTTCATTCAAGTTAAGAGGAGCTTATAACATGATGGCTAATCTCCCTATGCATGAACTCAAAAAGGGTGTCATTTGCTCCTCCGCCGGCAACCACGCACAAGGCGTCGCATTGTCCGCTCAGCGTCTCGGCTGCCATGCCATCATCGTCATGCCCATGTCCACCCCTGACATCAAAGTCAGTCTAAATCTCCATAAAATTAAATCCAACAATAAATAAAAATTCAAAAATACTCCAAACTTAATTAAATCCTTAATCGCTAATTAATTATTAATTTAATTTAATTATGTAGTGGAAGGCGGTGGAGAGGCTCGGAGGAGAAGTGGTGCTGGTCGGCGAGTCGTACGACGAAGCCCAAGCGTACGCTAAGCAACGAGCCAAAGATGAAAACTTGACGTTCGTCCCGCCGTTTGATCATCCAGATGTCATCGTTGGACAAGGCACAATCGGTATGGAGATCATGCGACAGATGCCAAACTCCATCTCCGCCATTTTCGTCCCCGTCGGCGGCGGAGGTCTCATCGCCGGAATAGCTGCATATGTCAAGCGCGTACGTCCTGAAATTAAGGTTATTGGAGTCGAGCCGTATGATGCGAATGCTATGGCGTTGTCGCTTCACCATGGGAGGAGGATTGTGTTGGATAAGGTTGGGGGTTTCGCTGGTGGAGTTGCGGTGAAGGCTGTTGGTGAGGAACCGTTTGATTTGTGTAGGGAATTGATTGATGGTGTGGTGTTGGTCAATCGTGATTCTATCTGTGCTTCTATCAAGGTTTGTGAAACCCTAATTTTTGTGTATCTCAGAATTGGGATTTTTTGATTTTGTATGATTAAGCTGATGTGTTTTTGTTTGCAGGATATGTTTGAGGAGAAGAGGAGCATTTTGGAGCCGGCTGGGGCGTTGGCGCTTGCAGGAGCTGAAGCTTATTGTAAATACTATGGATTGAAAGGGGAAAATGTGGTAGCTATTGCTAGCGGAGCCAACATGAATTTTGATAATCTGCGGCTGATTAGTCAGCTAGCTGATGTTGGTCGTAAGAGGGAAGCTGTTCTTGCTACATTCTTTCCTGAGAGTCATGGTAGTTTGAAGATGTTGCGGGAGACGGTTAGCACCTTTGTCCGAGTAAAGATTATATTATATGAACTGAATTATGTTACCCAGTTTGTTGATAATTTTTTTGTGGGGATTACAGATTCATCCGGTGAACATTACTGAACTCAAGTATCGTTATGATGCATCTAGAAAGGAAGCGCTTGTTTTGTATAGGTAAAATAAGTTTGTAGTATTGCATTATTTATGTTATGGGTCACCTGATAAGACTTGACTGCATCGTCAGGCATGATATTCTTCATTTTATGTGATATGAAATAATTGGCACAATAATGCTAGTGTGTTATTGCAGTGTGGGCTTTCAAAACCCTCAAGAGCTTTGTGACATCAAGGATAGAATGAAATGTGCAGAACTTCGCACTTTAGATCTAACAAAAAATGAGCTAGTCAAGGAGCATCTGCAGCATTTGGTAGATCAAACATTACTGTGTTTACATAACATTTAGTCATAAGCGCTTGTTGAAGCTCAAGTATCTTACAATATCAGGATGTTGTTGTTTAACAGGTGGGTGGAAGATCTGATGTCGCCGATGAGCTTCTCTGTAGGTTCATAATCCCAGAAAGACCTGGCTCTTTTGCTAAATTCATAGACACATTCAGTCCCCGATGGAACATTAGCCTACTCCACTATCGTTCACAGGTCTTGATACAAACATTTTGCTATCATGATGACTTACATGCATAAAATATTGAATTATTTTTAATAAGATTGATTTTATCCATGCAGGGTGATTCTGGTGCAAATCTGCTGGTTGGATTCCAAGTTTCCACTTGTGAACTTGGTGATTTCCAAGCCAATGCAGACAAACTCGGGTATGATTATGTTTTCGAGATGAACAACGAGGCTTTGCAACTTTTGCTGCACTGATGTGATGATTGCTAGAGTTCTCATTGTTGAAGAGCTTTAGGATTTCTTTACTTCTGAAGCTATATGGAAAGCTTGTAGATTTCAAAAACCATGAACAACCATGCCCAGTTTGTAGATTTCCACTGTTGGTGTTCGGGTTTCAAATAAATAAGATGTCACATGCAGAAGCAGTGTTGTAATGCCTCAGTTTGACATATAATGTTCGAAAAGTTGAGAATATTCTTGTTTTGCCAAATCTTATCTTTGTACATTACAGCAAATCAGATTATGGAGATTAGTTTTAGCATCGAATGGTTAAGATGGTAATTGCAAAAGATTTGATGGCAATATCAGGTACCCTTCGAAGATGGGGATTTACAAACTTACATTGCAATCGGATAAGTTAAGAACAATGCTTGTACCAAGGAAATCAGAATGGAAGATGCTATGAGCCAATAAGGAGCAGTTCGAACAGGGTTTCCTTTGCTTATCTGACGTGCAGTCACAAATTGGTGTTGGCCCGTCTTGGTCGAGACATTCAAAGATGCTGAACCTGAATGGAAAATTGTGGCATCACAAAAGAGGATCATTACATTATCCTTGGTTGTTTACGTCTCATTTGTTATTACTGAAATGTATACTTACAGTCGTAATCAGTCCATCCGATTCTCTGATGATCCAGATCATACACAATGACTTTGTTTTTCAGTGCCACATCTACAAGGAGGAGTCAAAACATCAGTCTCATTTAATGAGCTGATGGGCAGGGATATCAAAGCGACATAGTTGGTTTATGCATGGAAATATGCTGAACAAGACTGATTTTGAGCTTATCTATATTGATGATTCCATTTTTATGAATACCTCCTATTATTGTCATCCCTGGTCCAATACTTTTCTGAAAGCCGATGCACCAAAGTTGACTATTGCCCTGCAGGATGAATTTATGGATTCTAGAGTAAGCAGCAAAAATGACCTCAAGATACATTACAAACTGTTCGTCAAGGTAACACTTAGTTAAATCAAAAGATTGGAATCCATGAAAATAGCATAAAGATGACCAAGAAATCAAAACTAACAAATTGATTTCGTAGCAAAAGGTAGCCTTCAGGTTTTAGAATCATGGACGCGCCACCGATGAAATTGAGGCTAACTGGCGGAAATATTGTATTGACACTGTAAAAGAAGAACCATTTACAACATGCCAGTAACTCAATATTAAATACAGGATTAAAAACCAGGTAATGATCAGAAAGAACTGTAAATAACAGAACCTGCCAGTGATTGTGTAACAAACAAATCCATCGTTCATCACTGCAGGGGCAAACTGCGCAACAGCTTTAGAGATCTACAGACAAAGATAGCAAAAAGGTTTTGTCATATACACAGACAAGAATATCAATCTTTGCGTCCTTGTTAGGACTAGCTGTTTATTCAAGCTGGTCGGGATTGTTGTTGAAACATACAGCATTAACGAAACTGTTGTATATTTCTTCAGGTATGTAAACCAATGTTGTTCCAGAGTCAATAATCGCTCCTTCGCTGTTATCAAAACTCGAAAATAGCTCTGGTAAAACCTGCTGATTCACGGATATGCT
Source organism: Sedum album (assembly GCA_006409495.1). Taxonomy (NCBI): domain Eukaryota; kingdom Viridiplantae; phylum Streptophyta; class Magnoliopsida; order Saxifragales; family Crassulaceae; genus Sedum; species Sedum album. The sequence goes on from QZGG01001210.1 coordinate 9,974, forward strand.
TTCAATATTCAGATTATAATGATACCTGCGAGTAAATTTCGTTTGTGAACGGTATGAAACCCTTGAACCTTGATTAAATATACAACTCTTTATGAGAAAGATAATGCATAGGCAACCGTTATAAACGAAAACCTAATCTGTTTCACAATGTAACGTTGAGTGTCTAAAACCTACCCTCCTGGCATGAGAGGACTGTACACCATATTTGGTTCAACAACTTCACCTAGTACCAATATGCCCCCACCCCCATCACTTCCCTTTAAGCAATGAGAGAATGCCCGTGGCGCAACCCCCTGAGAGGCAAGCTGAGAGACGATAGACATACTATTTTGTCCTAATCCAAGAATTCCATCAACAGCCATAGTAGGTGGTGGCCCAGTCAGTGAAGTGCTGCAACTGTTACAATACCATCATTAAAATATTAACGTCAGTTAAACGCAAGAAACACCAATAATCATTAAAAATCTTATTCTTACCCAAACATAATTGAAGCAGAAGTATTTGAAAAAAGCGAGCTATTATCAACGGTGATGAGGCTGATCAGGTCTTGCACGTAATAGCCTGACGTGGTGCTGCCATCCCCATAACGGAATCCATAGCTGCACTTACCAGAGTCATCATCACAAGATATTTCCGAATATTGCTCGGCATTGCTACATTTCTTATCAGCACACAACACAAAAGCAGAAGTACTCGATTGCGCAGGATCATAAGAATTCAGCGGAATCTGTCATACAACCAAAAAATAATATTTCAGAACAAAGCCAAAACGTTACTCTAAAAAACAAATCATGACAGCAAAGCAACATTACGTTAAGACGAGTTTTCTTAGGACAGCCATTGCAACCACTGCAAGCCAACCACAAGGAATCACTCCCCGAATCAATCTGGACGTTAAATTCCTTCGGAGGAGTACCCAATTGCAATCTCGTATAATATAACCTAAGTGAATCCAATCAATTGAACGAAGTCAAGATTTTTGAAACCTAAACAAATCGAATTTAATTGATTAGGAAAAAGGGGAGCGTATACCCAACATGGTTGTCGTCACCATAGACAGGAAAATCGACGACGGAACCCAATCGTCGACCGTGTCTGGCTTGATCCCTTGCTTTGAGTTGACTTAAGTCAACGATTCCATGAAGGTTGTTGTTCAATGGGAACGCACGTTCGAGTTTCAGAATCTGGGGTGGCACGGCATAACCTGATGCTAAAGCGATAATCAGTTGTAGGAGGAGGGAGAGGATCGGAGTGCTGGCTCGCATGACGACAGTACGAGGGTGCGGTGCGATTGTTGTTGTGTCGTTCAATTTTTATTTTGGAGTGCTGGAACAAAGTATGACGTCATCAGACAGACCGACCGACTCGAGCCAACTCGCAAAACACCAACACGGCATCCGTTCACGTTTTTTGTATGTGATTTTAGAAGCAGGGTTAATATCGAGGAGGGAAAAAATTCAAGGAGGACTCATTCATTTATATGGGACGGAAGGATATCATCTCAATCGTTGATTTTCATTAATCAAACGGTTAATATTGATAATCGTCACTCACCAACCACCCCGTGTTTTTTGCTAATTCATTATAAATTTAATTAAAAACCATTTTAATCTCACCCGCTAGATTAATCTAAAACAACTGTTGAGATTAAGTCTTTATGTCTCACAAAAATTTAATGTCCTTCTAGAACTCAACCCTATTCAAGAGTATTAATTTTTGTGTACAATCCTGATTTTAATTATTTATTTGAGATTAAAAATAAAAAAAATAAATTAGTGAAAATAGGAGCATGTGAAGTGACGGTTATGACTAGTGTTTTTATGACGGTATGGTGATTCTCGGCGCTAAACTACCGCGAAGACGCCTTGTAGACATCGCGAGCGCCATATTATTATCACGGCGACTTGACAATTTCAATGTAAATTTGAGTTACATAGGTAATATTATGTATAATTTTGATATATATTTTTGGGAAACTTACATTTTGCTTTAAAGGGATAACGTGTAATTTTTGTAAAACAGAGGGACATAATCTCAACCGTTGATTTGTCAAAAATCAATTGAACCAATTTCCGGCAACAAACAGAAAATTGATAAATAGTCAGAAAAAATTCATATTGATTAACAAAAGAGTTGGGTCTTGGGTGATAACCAATCTAGAGTCGATGCTAGGTCTCAAGTCGCACTTGCTTCCCGTTTTGCTAAGTTGAAGCCAATAATGGTTTATTGGGACTCTTGTCTTTCTTACGCGGAAAGAAATAGAGAATCGGGATGTAATTTGCAAGATGAGGTAAAAAATTATTTTTATAATTTATACTGTAATATTAATTGTTTTGGAAAACGTTCTAAGAGGACATGCATCTTTTAGTATGACGGAAGGACATAATCTCAACCGTTGATTTTTATTAATCCAACAATTGATATTGGTAACCGTCAATCACCAACCGCCCGTGTTTTTTGCAAATCCAACCACCCAATTAATTAAAAACCAACTTTAATCTCAACCGTTGAATTAATCAAATCAACGGTCAAAATTACGTCCTTATGTCTCACAAAATTTACATGTCCTTCTAGAACTCAACTCTAAGTATTTTATATTTGTTTTGTTATTAATAATGTATATAAATATAGGTACGAAAATGTCAAGTAATGTATTATGCCAAAAAAAGAAAGAGTTCAAATACTTCCATGTTGGGATGAAGTGAAGACTCACCAAACATTGCTCGGACAGAAATAAGTACTCCCCCAACTTATACATATCAAGCTAACCATTTAAATGATGAAGCACCAAACAATGAAGGGCCTCAAACTGTAAGCATTGATGATCTTACATTTTCTACACCGGAAAGTTATCTAGGAAAGTTTCCTCAACGATCATATTATGCAATATAATGCATGCTAACATAATTGATCTTAAAACACTTTTACGATGACACATACATGCATGATAAAGTATTGCCCATCGAGATTGTAAAATTCCAAAACATCTCTTAACATCTTTGCGGTAAGACTCCTGCTTGTTAGGATAATAATTAGACACGATGTATCTAGTTAAATTGTCTTCTCGTTTCCTTTCCTTCTTTTAACATTGATTGTATATGTGTGTATATATATCAATTTCATAATCCACACACTGTGTGGTGACATTAAACATTCTCTCATGGTATCACGCCAATTTCATTACAAACCTAAATAAACTTTTCTGCTTCGTTTCCCTTCCCCTCCCTTAATCTCCCCTCTAATGGCGACCGACTCCGTCTCCTTACTCATTGCCACGATGATTCACATGGTACCCATCAAATTAACTTCAATCAATTATTTATTTTGGAAACGTCAAATCATCCCAATGCTCACCTCCTTTGATCTTCTATCTTGAGCACGTGAACGACACTGTTCTTCCTCCTCCCACTACACTCTCCGTTTCGGACACTGACACAAATCCAATTGCCATCCCTATTCCTAATCCTGCGTATTCAGAATGGCTCCTCAAAGATCAAAAACTTTTGGGTGTTCTACTCTCAACTCTGTCCGAGGAAGCCATGGCTGAAGTAGTCGATTGTAATTCATCTCGGGACGCTTGGCTTGCTCTCGAATCAGCCTTCTCATATGCTTTCACATCTCGTGCTCTTCAACTTCGTGAGGAATTATTGTTCCTATGTCGCGGTAATTCCACAGTTGATGAATTTGGCTGTAAGTTTAAAAGGTTATGTGATCAGTTGTCCGCCATCGGACGTCCAGTTGATGATTTGGATAAAAGTCATTGGTTTCTTCGCGGACTTGGTTCTCAGTTCTTGAATTTCTCTGACACACGGATGTCTATGACCCCTGTTCCTTCCTTCTTAGATCTCCTTAACCAAGCCAAACAATATGACCTTCTTCATCGTTCTATGGAAAGCTCCTACGATGTCCAACAACCTGCCTTTGTTGCTTTCAATCGCACACCTTCAACCGGCCAGCAATCTAGTCGCGGCCATGGTGGTCGCACCTTTCCATCCGGCAGAGGAGGCCCAAAGACTTACACTCCTCGCTGTCAAATCTGTCGAGACGAACACTATGCGGATTAATGTCCGCAATTTCTCAGTGGTCGCACTCCTGATTTCTCAATCAATCTTGCTCAAGCATTCCACGCAAGTTGTAATGTTTCTGATCAGACACTTGATTGGTATGTGGACTCTGGTGCCTCCTCTCACATGACATCGCAGTTATGCGCGCTTGATTCCTCTACTCCATATACGGGCACTAATTCCATTATTGTTGAAAATGGTTCTTCATTGCCTATCACACGTATCGGTAATCATTCGCTGACTCCCACTATTCATCTTCTAGATGTTTTGGTCGTTCCTCACTTGACTAAGAATTTGTTGTCTATCAGTAAGCTAACGAATGATTTTCCTGTTGATGTGTTATTTTCTGCAAATTATTTTTTCATACAGAATCGGACAACAAAGAAGGTCCTAGCACAAGGCCGGTGCGAACAAGGTTTATACATTTTGGAAAGGGGTCAATCTGCTTTGGTAGTTGCTTTGAAAAATAATGCTTTAAGGCAAGTTTTCTTTATGGCATACTCGTTTGGGGCATGCCCCAATTTCCATGATTCGTTTATTGAATAAACTCGTTTGTTGTAAAAAGTTCCTCCGCTTCAGTTTGTGGGTTGGGAATTGTTTTTACAAAAGACGAATACCTTGGATATGATCCATCCGCCAAATAATATGAATTATTGTATGTGTTTCCATTCAATTTGCATGTCACCTGTGGACCAATTCTCCCGAGCAAAGGATCAAAGATGTCTGATTGATGTAAAACATTAAGATCATTTTGTGCTCCTGGTACACCACTGAAACGATGTCATATTCTTGTGTCGTATGAGGCAACTGCTTCCAAAATGATGATAGCATAAGTATACAAGCTTCTACGAAAGTCTCTTTTCTGAAATATTGAATGCTCCACGAAGTAGTCGTCAAGCAAATTTTGACATCTAAGTCCTCGTTGTCTTGAGAGATTTGGTCGACGCCGTCCAGGTGGGACTAGATATGTCAAAATTACCCATTATCCGTTACCCGCCCTTTATCCGCCCGTTAAAATACCCGTCTATACCCGCCCGTTTAGAGATAAAGGGTAATCATACCCGTTACCCGTTTATACCCGTTTATTATAGGGTCGCCCATTACCCGCCCGTTATATTTCATTAGAAAAATTCATTAAGTTCTACTCATAAACTACCGTCAATCTACTAAAAAATTAGATACTCATTTTCGTATTTTACAAATAATAGAATAATTGGTAAAATAAAAATATGTAGTTAAAGGGTAAATGAGTTATTAATGGATAAACGGGTCTTTAATGGGTAAACGGGTAAATTAATACCCGTTACCTGTTTATACCCGTTATCCTATATACCCGCCCGTTTATACCCGTTTACATAAACGGGTAAATAATACCCGTTACCCGTTTATGCCCGTTACCCTTTATAATCGGGTCATACCCGCCCGTACCCGCCCCATTTGACATATCTAGGTGGGACATCATCCTCATCACCTGCTACTACAAGTGCAACAACATGCATAATGAAAGAATCAGATGTTGCATCCATTTCACTCATTTGTTCTTAATATATCCTGAAACTTTCTTTAAGATTGAAGGGATCCATTTGATGTTTCTGCCATCAGTATGACAACATTTATTTTATAACGAATTTTATCTTATCAATAATTATAAATAAATAATTTAATCAATAATTATTTAAAATAAGAATTAATTAATTCAATGAATAGTAACGGAAGGTCCAACATTTCATATAGCTGTACAAAGCATGAAAATAGGACTTCCAGTTACAGTGAAAGTGATATTTGAGGAGGTTCTCAAAATATAGAAATTCCTTGACGGATGTATATGCTCTTACGAACCAAATTAAAGTCATGCTCTTGATTTATATGTTACACTAGTTGATTGAATACCTTTTACTCAGCCATTTTCTACATTTTTTGTTTCAACTGAAAACCTTCTATACTTGCTAGTTGCTAGGTAGGTCATAAACAACAGGCTGACCTAATGATCTACCTACATATGATTCCCTTTCAGAATAAAAGGTATTCAATCAACTAGCGGAACACAAAAATCAAGAGGATGAATTAATTTGGTTCGTAATTATAATGAGATGCTACTTAGCAACTATAGAAGGTTCTCATTTGAAACAAAAAAATGTTTGTATCCAGAGCCAATTTTATAGCATGTAGTTTCGCATAAACAGGAGATAATAATAGAGTTGTTCCTGGCACATGCTTATAGAAGATGCTCATTCTCAAACACAGTGTTATGCGATAAAAACCACAAAAGCATTTATATCGACCTTAACAATCACTAGGCCTTCCATATTCTATACATTGTGTGCAACGCATTGAGCCATGTTTACTTAGCAATGAGTAGTACACTACACAACTTATGGCTGAGCAAACACTTCCAACATGGCATAAGAACAATAACTCAGCCAAGCAACTAAAATGCAGGTGAAGGTGATATCTCCAAGTAACGTTGTTTTTGAAACCAATGCAAGCAAGATTTCAACAGCACCAAGAACAACGTGAGCAATTGCTGGGAAATCACAATCCTTTGGCATCATTTCATATCATATGTACTACAAAATATATTCAATCAACAGTCCACAATTTGAAATTTAGAGACAAACAATTTGCTGCAATCCAACTATCAACCTTCCACCAATTCACATCATACACATTTGCACTTTAAACAACAAAACAAATCCACGTACAACTGTAACACCACAAAACGCTCATCAAGCCCACATGTGTTCTAGACTTAACCAACACCATTCACATCTTCATATCCAAACTAACTCGCCAAATTCATGACAAAAGCAAGTATGGTTCATCAACAAAACCATTCCAAAGTGCTCAATTCAGTTCAACTCAAAGTACCAAAGTAACGCAAATTGATAATGAAAAATAGTTCAACTCATAGAAATATCTAGAGTAACATATCTCAATAGAAATCAATTTCAACTAACACAACTTTCAATCTTTCATTCCTAAAACGAAACCTTACGCACTAGTAAACTTAGTAACAGCCTTAGTACCTTCAGAAACAGCGTGCTTCGCCAATTCACCGGGCAACACCAATCTAACAGCAGTCTGAATCTCCCTACTAGTAATAGTTGGCTTCTTATTATACCTAGCCAATCTAGAAGCTTCCTGAGCAAGCTTCTCGAATATATCATTAATAAAACTGTTCATAATTCCCATCGCCTTGCTCGAGATTCCGATGTCTGGATGGACTTGTTTCAACACTTTGAAGATGTAGATCTTGTAGGTTTCGACGCTCTTTTTCGCCTTCTTTTTCTTCTTGTCGGAAGATGATGCCTCCTTTGGTACCTTCTTCTCCGCCTTCGGGGGCTTCTTCTCCGCCGGTGCTTTCTCCGCCGGCGCCTTCTCCGCTGGTTTCTTCAACGCCTTTCCGCCTGCCATTCTTTCTTTGGATATATCGCTCTATGTTTGACAATGGTGTTTATATAAGTCAACTGATCTACGTTGTGATTGGTTGAATCGAGTCGGCACGGATAGTCAATCTCGATCGTCCATATACGTTACAACGGATGGATTAAATTGTGTTGTTAATTGGGCCTGGGCATTTCTAACGGGCCGGGCCCAAGGCCCATTAGAGACGAAGCGTAGCTGCGAGTGTGGATAAGGTGACGATAAGCAGAAGAAGCGAAGCAGCGGGTGGAAGCATTGAAAAGTTTGAAATGGCATCTTCAGCAGCGACGGTGTTGTCGTGGAGTTCGTCTTCATTTCTTCAGAATTTCGGCGCGAGTGTGAGCGAGCCGGTGAAAAATGCGGGACAGAGGATTGGATTTTCGGTGGTGGCGCAGAAGAAGGCGAAGAAGCTTCGAAAGGTAGTGGCAGTAGATAAGTAGTGTTAGGTTTTGTGATGTTTAGGTTATTGTGAATTTGAGTTGTGTAGATGAATGAATTGAGTTTGCTTTGTTGATTTTTCGCGGCAGATAATATTGAAGGAGGATGTCACGGAGTTAGGGAAAAAGGGTGATTTGATGGATGTGAAGGCTGGATTCTATAGGAATTTCTTGCTGCCGACTGGAAAGGCAATGATTGTGACTCCGACATTGATCAAGTCAGTCTGAATTTGAAGCTGAAATTGTATTTTATGTGTATATTCCATGTGTAGGTTAGATATAGGAGCATCTAGTGATGGTACATTATTTGTGAATTGCAATTAGTTCAATTTTATGGTTGATATCTAAGTTTGAATTTATTTGTGGCGCATGCGGTACCTAATCAGCAACCATTTATAATGGTAGTGATACTCTATATGTAGGTTTAGGATTGAGATGAAGGGTTGAAGTAGCTTGCAGTGTATAGGGAATGTATTGGGTATGCAATCATATAGCTGTTTATGAGGAGTGATTGATTCAATTTTCAGGGAAATGAAAATGGAAGAGGAACGAATTGAGGCTGAGAAAAAGAGGGTGAGTTTATACTTCATTGCATCGACAACTTCATCACCTGAGTATTGCCATTATAAGTTTATACCAAATTATGCATTTTTCAGAACCCTGAGAACGGTGATTAATCAGTGGCTAACTCATATGTAGCACTGTTCCAATTCTCTATGATTTGTCATGATTACATAATTCAAAATCTGCACATGTGTGCAGCTTCACAAATTGTTTACTCTAAGTTGAACTAGGTCAATTATGAATAAGATACTAGGTCAATTATGAATAAGATCATTCTTTGAGTGTTTTTTTCAATAACACAATTGGATGCTTGTACAGGCCAAAGAGGAGGCGCAGCAACTAGCAAACATTTTTGAAACCGTAGGGGCCTTTAAAGTAAAACGAAAGAGTGGTGGGAAAGGAAAGCTTATCTTTGGAACGTGAGTAGCTCTGAATGCATCTTCGGATGTCATTTTCGTTTCGTTATTATCATGTTAAATATGTTATAAGCCGATATTTACAGGGTAACTGCTCAAGATCTCGTTGACATTATCAAGGCTCAACTGCAGAGGTATCACTCAATTAGCCTGCTTGCCTTTTACACTTAGTCTATTCCTAATTGAAACCCACCCACCTGCACATCAAGCTTGTGATTGCGAGCTACACAAAAATCCCCCTTGTTGTTACAGTGGTAGATGAACTACAGTCTTAATTTTCTTTCTTTTCGAGTTCCGGAAGGAGTATTTTTGTTAGCCTATCCTGGCCGCACATAAGTTAGATGAACAGTTTCAATAAAATGCACATTAGATGCTACTTTTGATTTCTCAACTATAGTGTAGCGGTCTAAGTAAAATGATTAGTAGAACTATAGTTTGCATATCAAACAGTTCAGCAGAGCATGGAATTTTTTAGAACTCCATATGTAGTGTGGTTCAAATTTAAGTTTCAGAGATTCTGCTCCTGAAAATTGATAAGTCAGAATGGATTTGGAATTTGGCTTTGCATTGAACTTGCTGTTACAATCCGTTGTAGGGACATTGATAAAAGAATTGTTACCCTTCCTGAGATACGTGAGACAGGAGAATATGTTGCTGAACTGAAGCTGCATCCTGAGGTTACTGCTCGGGTGAAAGTAAATGTTTTTGCCAATTAAGGCAAATATTTTCATTTCCTTAATCTACAAGAGGTCATGTTTGTACGGGCCTTCGGTGTTAAGTATGATTGAAGGTAAACGTTACCCTATTACCAACTGTATTAACTGTCTGCTTTATATTATTAATATTGACATCTATATCGACTAAAAAGGCCTACCCTGAAAATGGCTAATTTTGGCTCCATACTGACAGCATATCAGTATATGACCGCTTTAACTTAGTTTCAACTTATGTTGTTTCAGGGAGAGCACAGAGTATATCCAAGAGTAAAATACTCCATAGCCAACTCGCTTGTTGGTTTTACCAAATTAGAGATGTGACCAGGGCTAGTTCCATGTAAAATTAATTCACATTAAATGTATTCTTCCTGCAGCCTCGCCCTGTTATTTTTGTTTTAAAAGCTTGGGGGGCTTCCTTCAAAAAGCTGCACCTAGCCAACATTTGAATTATCTGTTTAGTTGAGTTCCGGCCTGCTCAAAGGATCCCCGATAGTAGCATTGCTTTAGAAACCTTGGCCGGCAGATGCATGCCTGCCAAATAGCAATTAGACAAGAAGTAAAAGGTGATCTTTACAGGCTAGCAAACAACTAATGCACACTAATTAGAGTCTCTAGGAAGACAGCATAAGAAGACAACTCATGCTTAATGACTTCATCCATGCCACTTAGAACACAGTGAAGCAGGGCAGTAGTAGTAGTCAATACTAAGCAAATTCACTAGATAAGTTGTCCATTCAGAACATCCAACGTAAGTGCTAGTTACCAATTATTTACAATCACAAAGTCCAGACATACATTTGGAGTTGTTGTAATGCACGCCGCTTCTTTTATCTTATAAATATTACGCATTCTTGTTCCACATTGCCACTCATTGCTTTGTATAATACACCCTTGTCATTGTATGCTTCCCTGTAAAAACGCCAGATTAGCAGTTTGAGTTAGTAGTACGACCTGACTATTAATGTGTCATATTTTACCAAGAGCTGCTTGCTTAGTTTACTGTTTGTTTTGGACTGGACTAAGTTGCCATTGACATTTGTACATGTAGTTGCCTTAGTCTGGATGCTGGGAATATGCTCATACAAGGCAATACCCTTTCCATTCCAGCTAAAGTTTCACGTTTGCTGATTGTATGGGAATCCAAATCAGAAAGGGTATGTATGTGCTCCTTTTTGTGTTACGTACATATGTAATCACAAATGTCATTAGATATGAATTATTACTACAAACTAGATGTCTTGTTATGACAGTAAAGTAATGGATACGCCCAGTTTACCAAGATGTCAAGCGACGATATATTCCACATTATCGGATCAACCATCACACCCACACCCGCACACTTGCGCTAGACGTGTACATAACTATCACTCATTTAAAAGACAAAATAGTGTTGAAGAGAAGTAGTCCATCACTCCCACCCATTAAGCTTCTGCTACTAGACAACTTGTTCATTACTTTCTGTATGCCAACATATGTCATCTACTTAGTCTTACTACCCATTAGCTTCCAAATTACTCTTATTCACATTATCCCATTAAGCCTTCCTCTACTCCACTAAATTATATCAGCTTGCCCATTCAGCTTATGACTGAGAATCTTATTACCCATACAGTATTTCATTATACAACCAAGTAGGAACTTATTCTCATTTTTCAGCTTTCGGGTATTTTTAGAATAGCATTTGATTCTTCTAAAATTTTCAAGATCAATGAGACCTTAGTATTCTCTAAACTAGAATGGAGTTTGCAAAAGTATATACGGAGCGGTATATAATTTAGGTAATAACAACAACAACAACAACCAGTTGAAGTGGAATATTAAAAGGAGGGATGGATCTAAAGGAAATAAAGTTGAAGCAACAAAAATCTAAAGGAAAGGTGCTACTTAGTGTAACCACATAACTTCTACCTTCCACCCTATTTTGTGCTTTAACACTTGAACAAGTAATGCAAACATGTACTTATTCCGCATTCTAACAATCCTGTTCAAAATTGATGTGTAGTGATCATTTTGGATACACTTAGTTTGATGCCTTTTCTCATGTATATTTTGCTTCACAAGAGGATCAACTAACACTAGTGGTTTGCCTCATCTAACCTCTTTATTTTTTTCAAGGAAAGAATAAATGTAGAGGAGCAAGAGAAAAGGAAGAGTAAAGGAAAGAATATGCAACTTTTCCAAAGATACTACAACTTACTAGCAAGTAATACAATCCTACTCCATCACTTTGCTCGCTTTTCGTCAATTCAAAGAGAAAAACTACCACACTCAACTCATACCTGTGCTATACTTACTACTTTTAGATATTTTCGATTACTCCTCCGTTCGCAGTGCATTTTTATTTTAGTTTTGAAAAAACTGAGATTTTTGAATTTTTTCGGTATATTTTCTGAAGCAATGAAAGACTGTAGCAAGAAGATTTAAGCTGTTTATTGATGTATAGCTGCAACAATGGTGGAAGATGTAATAATGAAATTGCTAATACGTGAAATGGGTGTTTCTCAACATGTGTAGGAAAGAAAAACAGAAACAAAAAGTTGAATAATGTTTTTTGAGATTAAAGCAAAGTCAGAAGTAACAGCCAACCAAAGGTGGAGCAGTGGTTGAGGTGCCAGCGGCCGCTAACTGCTGATGCATAAACCTTAAATGGCTGTGGCTCATCTCATCGTCGACTTGGTCTTGATCGTCTTCAGCTGGTGCCGGCAGGTTCAGATCCAGTGATGCTAAAAAGTTGTTACTTGTTTTATTTATGTTGTCATTCCTTATGTGTCTGTCAACCTCAACAGCTGCTACTACTGCTGGCATTTGGTTATTAACTTCAGTATTGTTGATCAAAGTGGCTCTATGCCTTCTCATGTGACCACCTAGCGCTTGGCCGGATGAGAACACTGCACCGCAGATTGAACATTCGTGCACCTTCGAATAACGGGTAGTTAAGGCACATGAACCAGATGCAAAAGGCGATGGCCTATTGATGTCAACGGTGCTAGTTTTGGTAGTTGTGGCCGGGTTGACTTTGGTTTTGGTTTCTTCAGTTAAGAGCTTGAGCTTCTTGTGGTGGCTGGCTCGGTGGCCGCCTAGTGCTTGAAATGAATGAAACACCTTATCACAACTCTTGCACTCATACACTGCATTACCACAATTAGTACTAAAGTTGTTGACTCCGCTACGAACCGATGAAACAGTTGTCTCCGTGTTGTTCTTATTTGTCTTCTTGATCTCCGATCTTCCGATACCGCCGCCACTTTGAGCTAGCATAATGAGACAATTAGCCATATCCTCTTCTTCCTCAGTTGTTGTCACAGAGCTTCTATGATCCTGATCAGATGAACCACTAACTGAACCGATCCTACGCCTCTTCGTTCTCTTACCCTTTACGATCTGCGGACTCGATCCTTCAAACTCCTCATCCTCCATCCCAGACCACTCCAGCTCAACATTCTCCATCATCATCATCTCCTCAAATTTCATCTCAACAATTCCAGACCCTCCTCGGAAATACAACAACGACACCCGATCGATCAAATTGATTATCCGGAGCTGCGGATTAGCTGGAGAGTGAGAGCTGAACAGAAACAGAGAGAAAGGTATGAAGAAGGAAACAGAAACAGAGCAAGCACCTTTGCTTTAGCTGCTTCTCTGTATATTTATATACCTTTTAAAATTAATTAATTAATTAAAAAAAAATGAAACGTTACTAAAAAGATAGATAGTTGCCTCAGCGTTTCTTGTAACTCACAACTACGTCGTTTCAGCGTTCCGTTGACGTTCGCATCGCCGCTTATTTTCTCGCATTTATTTTTGCTTAAGAGTTATTAAAGCGTCATGTTCATTGTATCTTATTTAAAGTATTCTTCTAACTAGGATTTCAGCTTATTAATTAACACTAACTTACTAATTAATTACTAAACATGTTCTAGAAACGTAATTACCATAACATGAGTTCACGAATCCGGATCCAGTGTAGCCCAACTCTTTTGCCAAAACTACGTAGTTTTGGGTCGCTGTATAATATTGTCGTTGCATTGGATCTAAAACCCGGAGTCACTTTTTTTTGCTTACGTTTCAGCTTGAAACCGAAATCACAGACACTGGTAGATCTTAGAAAACTGCACTTGTGACAACATAAGAACGTTACAACTCGATTGATAATGTCTGAGTGATGCTTAGAGTCTCCAACATATCAACTAAACTAATATTAGGTGTTAGCTAGCATGCTCTTTAAGTGGACTAACTACACTCAAAAAAGTAAAAGAGTTGGGAGGAGGAGAAGTGCACTGCTGTTCTTTCCTACCTTTTTAAAGCCTTGTCTATAGTTTACTATACCCTTTTACAAGCTCATTCTCCAGGTCATCCAAAGATAGTTGTTGTTGCAACCACTTGTATAAATTTCAAGCCTTTTATGATCGATCATCAAAACTTGTTAGGCAATGTGCTATATAATATTTACTCTAGAAGCTCTCACTTAGAGTGTAGAGCTATGTTATTCAATGCTTATCAGATAATAAAGATATAATTCTACTTGAAAAAGAGTGAGTCTTGTGGGTATAACGAGTAGCGAAAAAGAGTCGAGTTGGATAGGTTTTGGGTTAGATATTTGTAATGGAGGAAGTAAGAAGTGGAGGAGGATGTGTGTCTTGTGGTGTGTGGAGTGAATGAGTAGGAGAACCACTCTTAAAGTAAGTGGTAAGTTGTAACAACAAAAGATTAAGAGGAAAGAAAGGAGAATAAAGTGTTGGCTGACAGCTGACTTCATGCCAACTCCAAAAACCCTCTTTCATTCACATCTCTCTTTACTATACTTAATTGCTCAAGACTTGAAGCTAGCTTGAATTAGCTGAAACACTGTTAATAAAAGTTAGGCATATATACAGACAAGTTCTCTACACGTAAGAAAATGTTATGAGGAGACTTGTCTATATGAATGAATTTTGTAGATACAAAGAGGGATAGCTGTAAACGGTTGGAAACATAATGGGTGTGTGCTTGTTGACATAGCTAATTTTGTGTACACTTGTAACGCTGTTTCATCATCGGATATGAGTGGGGCGGCTGAATCGAATTCTGTTTCGGGCTGGTGGCTATAGTATATCAACAAATTAATCGTGTCATGCTGCAAAATGCTTTATTCATTATTTTTGGAATGACTTCAGTATGGGGATTCAATGTCAGTAGTCTTGGATAACATATAATTAGTTGTAAAGCGCGCAGGTGTTACAATCCAACATTGTTGGCTGTTGGATTTTAACAGGAGGCATGACCAAGACTGCAGGGTAGAATTGAAAAATCGCTGCTAGAACAGTTTTAAGGTTTCAGTAAATGGTTGCACGAGTAATGCTTACAGCAGCAGCTGAATGTTGCTATTGGCCAAGTTTGGGAGTCAAACCTATCACACTCGCAAGATTGAGAAGAACAATGAAGAGTTGTTTGAATATCGAATTTAGTAGCAAATCAAGCTTCGATACTTGGTAAGTAACGCAAATAACTACTGATATGAAATATGATGTACAATTACTCATATACCGATCTGGTCCGTTAGATCCAATGGTAGGCTAGAGGGGTCTGAAATTTTTTAGGATTGCAAATGATCCCTTCTCTACGAGAGACGATAAAGAAAAAATCTTTAAACTTTTTATTAAAATCAAATCAAACTGTCCAACAAACCTAGCCAACTTTTCTTTAAATGAAAAAATTCGAAAACCTTAAAAATAAAATTATGACACTTGGGTTCGTTGTTTTTTTGAAACAAGATATTAAGAGTCTAACGTGCACTTTCTTCAAATGATACCATTTTTTTGAAACTCCCTACTCTGTACTCTGTATCAAAAATCATGTACACAAATTTCAAGTTCACCAAAGATTAAACAATTTACATAAGTTGACAACAAAACCAAAAGTGCACCAAAGATTATCTTGAATTTTTGACTTCTCGTTCACTGGTCGATTAGAAATGTGTGCCCTTTTAAGTAATAGTTGTTCCAAAACAGTGAAGTATGGTTATTGGACCATATAGTAGTAATTTATAAATCATACAAAGTTTTATTTTATTTATAGTTTAAGTTTTTTTGCTTATAGTTCAAAAAATAATAATACATGATTTTTGAACCATACATTAATAATTTATGAATTATGTGATGCTTGATTTTGTATAAAGTTCAAGTTTTTTTTTGATAAAAGTATAAAGTTCAAGTTAGTTTTTGCATATGTTGCAAAAAACAATGATATATGGTTCATGAACCATAATTCTCATTTTTATGGACATAAAGATTAAGAGTGATTTTGTGTAATTTTTTTGCATACATTTAAGTTTTTTTGAGACAAAATGATTTATCTTAATCTTTAATTTTGATAATCCGTTGGTTGAGATTAAAGTTGATTTTTAATAAATTGGCGGTCTGATTTGCAAAAAAAACACTATCGGTTGAGTGGTTTTATTTAGAAATTAAATCTCATCGATTTGATTGTTAGTAATCAATGATCGAAATTGTGTCTCACGGTCCTACATTTATTTACATGTCTTCCTTGAACTTTATTTCTAATTTTAAAATATAATTATATAATTTAATATAAAGTAATCTAAATACAGGAAAGGATTTAAGGAAGACCAATAAATTTATGCGAGACATAATGACATCATCTCAACCGTTGATTTCTATTAATCCAACGGTTAATATTAATAATCGTCATTCATCAACCGCTCCATATTTTTTGCTAATTCATTATAAATTTAATTAAAAGTAATTTTAATTTTAACGGTTAAAGTAATATACACCAACGGTTAAAGATTAAATCTCTAAGTCTCACAAAAACTCGATGTGCTCCTAATGGTATAATTGTTTTAATTTTTAATTAATCAACCGCATTGTCATGGCTGCTCTCTTCTTCTAAACTAAGCGCGTTGAATCAGCCTTGAAGACTTTCTGCGCTGCTCTGATCGCTTCACCAATTTCCTTTCATCAGAACTAGAATTCATTCCACCCCATCCAAGGTTTGATTCCGGTCAAGGATCTGCAAATTAGGTTTGATTCTGGGAGTCAGGGTTATCAGGAGTAAATGGAGAAAATGATGAAGCTGGTGAAGCCCAAGCCCAAGCCTCAAGAGGTGTTGAGAGATTGGCAGAGGAAGTTACGACAAGAGGGTCGCAACATCGAACGCCAAATCAGAGGTTCCATTCCATTCATTCGAATTCTCTTTTAACTTTTCTCCTTTAACCTTCATAGATATGTTTTCGTCCTAATAAAGTTTTACAAATTGAGATAATGTTTTTTCGTCTCATCGTAAATAAATGTCTTTTATTTTCTTACATGTTGTATATTAATTTATGTAGATATACAGAAGGAAGAGAAAAATGTGCAGAAGGAAATACGAGAAGCAGCCAAACGAAATGATATGGGATCTGCTAAGGTATTATTAATAGTGAATATGTTTGAGCAATATGCATTTAGTTCCACGACTACTCCAGTGTTGGTCTTTTCGCCGTCCATGTTTCTTTTCTCTGCTTTGTGGATTCTTTTCATTTGCAATTGGATGATTAAAAGGTGCAAGGGAGGCAACAAATGCGAGTAAAAATTATGTCTTTGAAAAAAAAGCGTGGAGATTTGTTTGATTATGCATTGTCTGTCTATATTTCATGAAATATTGTTTTAGAAAACTATATCTTATATTGTTTCCTTCAGGCGCTTGCTAAGGAGATTGTGATGTCTAGGAAAACAGTAAATCGGCTGCATGAGAACAAGGCTCAACTAAACTCAATTTCTATGCACTTGGGAGAAACTGTTGGTATTATTCTGCTTATTTTAGTACATTAGGATTTTTTATGACTAGTGTAGGGAACAAAATTTCATGCGCGAGGTTATGAACATATGGAAGCTATTTTGCACCTTTTCTTACCATTTTTCTTATTCTCAGCTGTTGCGCGCACTATGGGGCATCTGTCCAAGACTGCTGAAGTTATAAAGCTTGTCAACAATCTAATGAAAGCACCTGAAGTTGCTGCTACTATGCAGGAATTCACCAAAGAAATGACCAAGGTATCAAATCTCTCCCGTTGGACAAAATACATTCTGGCTTAACTATCATGTTAATCGACCTGCATTGGTATTGTTTAAAAGCCTGTTTTTGAAGTGCATCTAGTTTTGTTATACATGATGTTTTTTAGAAGTGAGACGTAGCATAGTGCTACTTCGACTGTGATGCATGCCTAGGTTTCTCAAACATTTTTATTGCTTTATGATGAGGTTTCGGAACTGAATTAGCGTATTCATAGTCTACGTGTACTGTGTTTCTGATATTCAGGCAGGGGTGATTGAGGAGTTTGTGACTGATGCGCTTGACTCAGCACTGGATTCAGAGGACATAGAAGAGGAGACAGAAGAAGAAATTGAAAAGGTATTGACTGCCATAGCAGGTGAAACTGCATCCCAACTCCCTCAGGCAGCTAGGAAGGAGAGAGTTAAACAAACTGCTGAAGCCGCAAAACATGTATACTTTCATCATATTGCTTCATGACCACCAGTTTGTAGCTTAAAGAGTACCTAAAACCAAACTTTTCAATGTTACAGGAAGAAGCAATTGCTGAGGGAGCGGACGATGAGGAAGAGTTAGAAGAGATTAGAGCTCGACTCGCCAGAGTTAGGTCCTAACTCCAATGAGCTTTGTATATTATTTTGTAAAGACAGTATTTATCATTTCAAATTGGCAGCTTTGCTGCATAATATGTAACTTTCAGTCACCTTGTATAGTGACGGCAACTTACGAAGTGCCTGGTTTCTCGAAGTACCTTGTCGAACAGTTGTATTCTCCTATTTGCAATGCCTTTTTGAAATAGAATAACTCTGTAAATTCATAATGACTTACATGTCTTTGTACAAGCTTTTTGGCCAGAGTTTATTTAGATACTTATTTTATGAATCATATATATTTATTCTATTAATCTTGTACGTATGAATCTTGCATACTTGTAGAGAATCATTTTTTTCTTCATTTTATTAGGTGTATAATTCCGCCGTCCATATTTGTTTGTCTAAAATCACAAAATACACGATAATTAAGGTAGAAAGAATGTATAAAATGTGTGGCTGAAAATAAATGATTTATAAGTATGTGAGTAAAAAATAAAGTATGTGGTTGGTATCGAAAGAAAGTGCACAAACTTAGAGCATCCGCACCGTGCACTTGCTATTTTCTCTTAGAAGATATCCTTGAGAGAACTTTCTGTTTACTATTCACAACATTCTCTGCATTTTTGCGCACTCATACATTCTATATGAGAATTTCTATTACTATTCATAAAATATACAAAAAAGTTAAATAATTTTTTTCACTCGTTTGTTTGTGTTTGAATTATTGATCAATAATTGAACAAAATTTCATTGTAATTTTTCTATATGGTGAACAACTATGATTTTCAATGTTATATAATTATGTCTACTATGTTATAGGCTTGAATTTTCAATTTCAAACAAAGTATTTTATTTTTTCCATCTATATATTAAAAATCATGATAATAATAATAAAAATATAAAATAATTAAATGAATTTGAATTAACATAAACTAAAATTGAAATTAAATTATAAAGTTGAAAATTATGTTACTTAAATTAAAAATACACATTAATTAAATTGAAATTACATTAATTAATTTTGGGCTTTTTTATGGATGGGTTTACGATTAATTTTGGGCTTAATTACCTAATATTGGGCTAATGTTAGACCTAAGAGCATCCACAATCGTGGACGTTTGGAGCTTTGGGACATGTGCAATTGTCCATGTCCCACATATCTTGTTCATTTTTACCGTTGTAGTGAAATGAGGAAAAGTGGGCGCGGCCTCTTTGGTGTCCATTGGACACTTTCCTACTTTTGCCTTTATTTAATTATTGTTCTTATTATCTATTTATTTAATGCAATTAAATGGTACAACTTTACTACAAACAACTTTTGCCTTTATTTAATTATTGAATTATAATACATATTTTTACAATAGAAAAGTAATATATCATGTGGTTAATGGGCAACCATTGGAGTAGTTTGGACATTTAAATGTTGTGGACATTTTGAGCTTATGTGGACATTTTGAGGCCCAAAAAAATGTCAAATGTCAAATGTCCACAAACATTGTGGATGCTCTAATTATCATCACAGAACGTTCCCTCGGACGTGCTGGAAGAGAATGGCCGAGAGAATGTGCTGTCGACATCCTCTTCCCATTCCAGCGCTGCACAAATCGAAGCCACTAGACGTTCCACAATTAGAGTAGAACGTCCTATATCCTGTCCGCGGTGCGGATGCTCTTAAGGAAACATCCAAAATGGAAAGTGGACAAACATTAATGAATGAAGAAAATATTATTTATTATAGGGTTAATTAAAAAAGACCACCTGTATAATAGGCCATATTCCACTTCACCACCTTTATTATTTAAATTTTGCATTCAACCACCTTATAATTATCGCCGTTATCAAATAACCACTTATGCTAATGGAGAGGTGGTTAAATGGTAACGGAAGCAATTATAGAGGTGGTGAAGTGAAAATTCAATTATTATATTAGTGGTGGGTTGTAATAAAAATATTATTATTATATTAAAAAAGTTGATATATTTAACGGAATATTTGACGGAACAGTGATAGGTGGTTGTTTGATAATGGCAAACGTTATACAGGTGATTGAATGCAATATTACAATATAAGGGTTGTAGAATCGAATATAGTCTATTATGCAGATGGTAATCTGTAATTAACCCTTTATTATATACTATTATAGGATAAGGTTCAAGGATGACAAGTAGTTTTGTGAGAGGAAGGGCGTCATTTCAACGTTGATATTTAAACATCCAATGATGGATATTGATAATAGTCAATCCCCAACCGCCACATGTTTTTTGCTAATTCATAATAAAATTAATTAAAATTACTTTTGATCTCAACCGTTAGATTAATTAAATCTACGTTTGTATATCGTCTTTTTATGTCACAATTATTAACCGTTCTCCAACAACCTAACCTTAATATCAAATAAGACATACACTATTTTAGAAAGTTAATGAATAATCTGAATTTATAATTATTTAGTTAAACAACCAGGAGTAAAAATTTAGAGAGACGGAGAGATTTTGTGAGACGGTGAGACGTGATAATTAAAATTCAATTCACAATTTTTATTTATTTTTACATCAGCCCATCTATGTATACGTTATTCAATCAATGAGTAGAATTATATTATATACCTATAAACTGGACTCTATACCTGATCTGTTTCTTATTGTATTCCCTTATAATGGTGATTTGAAGAATATTTATCGAGTTTTATTGTTAAATATATAAGAGTTATTCATGAATATAAACTAGTTGAGCTGGACATTCATAAATGTATTCATACTCAGACTTTTCGGATTTTTATCCATTGGATCGTCCAATATATACAAATGTATCGTCTCAATTGCATCCCTACTTCACCTTAGAATCATGACTATATTTGTATCATTTCGAGTTCGATTCCTAATGAGAGATGATAGGAGTTCTGCAGGATAGAGTAAAAGGGCATGATATAATTAATTTGAAAATGGAGATTATCTATTCTTTCGCCAATATTTTTTTAAAAAAATTTGTTTAACAATTTGTAGGCTACAAGTCATAAACCTTATGGATAATTCTATATCTTGTCTCAAAACGGCGTCGTAAGTAAAAGAGACGGCATAAGGCTTTCGACGAAGCTCCGCTTCTTAAGTGCCGCACTCGGAAGCGACGTAATCAGATCAGAATCGTCAATCGATGGAGCACGATCGGTCGGTACTTCCGGTTACCATTCTAATTTCTTGAATTAGGGCTCCAAATATCTGTGTGTTGATTGTTATTGAATTTACGCTAGTTTTTTCTATATCTGAATTTATCTTACTGAGACGTGTTTGTCTGACAGGCTCAATACGCCAAGCACATCGGTCATCAAATTGGAGGTGATGGGACATCATTTGCACTTCTCCCAGGTCTTTATTTCTTCTTCTTCTTCTTCATTTTGTTTTTGAGTAGTAGAAACTAGGTTAAGATTTAGACATATGATTACTTTTTGTGAGACGAAAATATTTAATATTGATAGTTGATTTGTATTAATTCGGCAGTTGATATGAAATTTAGAATTTATTTTAAACTTTATGACTGATTTGCAAAAAAATGTTTTCCGCAGAAACTGTTTGTTTAAATATGTGGTGATTTGTGAATGTATTTGAAAGTCATGTGGAATTTATGATGTGAATTCGGCTCCAATCTGCGTGTCATATTATTATTGGTTGCAGGATCCCAATTCTCAGCATTTGGGGACTACAGTTTGGGATGCGTCAATGGTGCTTGCTAAATATCTGGTAATTCCTCATTTTCATAGTTATATATATAAATTATCGTTTTAATTTGTGTTGTTTCCTGTTTCTTTACTTCTCTGCTCTATGAGATTGGTTCTAGATTAATTCCTTGATAGTGCATTCTTTTTTCCATTTAATTTTTAGGAAAAACTGCAGAAGAGGTCGATTCTCACCATCTAAACTGAAAGGCAAGCGTGTCATTGAACTCGGTGCTGGTTGTGGAGTTGCTGGATTCGGTCAGTCCCATTGAACCTAATTAGTTATATGTTTTAAGTGCAAAGGATCTAGTTGTTTACCTGGGCGATCAACCTTACATTTGTCTTGCAGGAATGGCATTGCTTGGGTGTGATGTTGTAACAACAGATCAGAAGGAGGTTCTGCCATTATTAAGTAGAAATGTTGACCGCAATATCTCAAGAATTGTGCAGGGAGATTCCACTTTAGGTGTTGTCCTGTTTATTTTTTTCATCTCATAAGCATCAATTTTCTTTTTTAATCAAATCTAAAAATTTCATGTGGTTATGTTGTTGCAAAGTTCCTAAATGCACAATGTTTGATAATTAATTTGAGTGAGAAGGACAAACGCAAACAAGTGAATTTTTAAGCAAAATGATTGATAGGTCTTGCAGCTATGGTATTTGCAAAAAACTTTGATTTCTAACCTTGTCTGCTGCATGGTCGTGACTAGTGTCAGGCTGTACGTCATGTTTATATTCCTTAGTATCCGCTTTCATCATGACTGAGATGTTATTTTAGGTTGTTTTGGTTCCATCAAAGTGGCGGAACTAGACTGGGGAAATGAAGACCATATGAGAGCAGTTAATCCACCGTTTGATTACATCATCGGCACTGATGTCGTAAGCTTATTTGACTTTTGAATGCATTGGAATATTTACTCTTTCTAGCGTGGTCTTAGATTTTCGATTTCGTTCGTGTACTTGATATAAAATCTGTTTTTTTTTTCAGGTTTACTCGGAGCATCTTTTGGAGCCGTTACTGAAGACAATATTTACCCTATCAGGACCTAAAACAACAATTTTGGCAAGTGTTTTCAAATGTTATACTCATGTTTTCCATGGATAAACCTAATCATCAACTTCATCATTTTCTTCTCATAATCTCAGTTGGGACACGAGATTCGGTCTACTGCAGTTCATGAGCAAATGCTTGACTTATGGAAAAAACACTTTGAAGTGAAGTCAATTCCCAGATCAAAGGTAAGTAAGACATTATTGCTCATCGATGCAGCATTCATATATTACACTTTCTTCCTTATTTGTGAAGCTGTTTTAATTTATGTTGGAAGATGGACATCAAGTACCAGCATCCTAGTATTCAGATCTATGTTATGAATCCTAAGGCTTCAACAACTACGGAAGAAAGTTTTCACAAATCTGATGAGAATGAGACAGGCTTAGCTCCTCCAAAGGATGGCCAAGAATCAAATTGCGTGCTGAATACTGAAAGTTCCCTGGATGATGATGTCTTCGATGATAGCAATTTAGAGAAACTGCGGCAAGGGAAGCTAAGTGATTGGGAAACTAGACGGTACGGTTCCATGGCTGCACGACTACTAAAGGATGTGAAGATATCTTGATCTTTATTTTTAATTGACATTCCTCAAAAGTGTCACAAATAGTCATAGCAGCAAAGGGTAGTCCAACAGTTCCTGACATATCTTCCAGTTTGTGATGTTTGTACTGGATACTAACATTTTCCTAAATATGCATTAGCCAGAGAGTACTGTAGTCTTGATAGTTGATAGTTTGACCAAGTCAACATGCTTCTTCCCAAGCCTGCCCAAGTGTAAGACACTGAAACGTAGAATGGGTTTAGCACACGAAACATGTTTCTATTTACCATCATTTTCCACAATGAAAATAGATCCTCAAATTGCTAATAAATAAAATTAGGTGTTAACACTGTAAAGGTAAATCCCTGCTGATCTTTAATTCGGTGGAGTTTGTTACACACTGATTGTGTGGTCGCATCTGATTGACGTGGTTTGTATGTTACTGCACTCAACTATGAGTTTACTCGATGCACACTCGAAGAACAACTGTTGAAAATTTTATTTCAAACAAAAAATTAGGTGTTAACTTAAACTAAGAAGCTTAGGTTAGTTACAACTGTAATCAACTAGCTAGAGTAATGACAAAGTTACTCGAGTGGTTAGATAGAGTCATTCCACGTTAGACTACGCTGATTAAGACTACATTGCACTGTATACTAATGGTTTGAAATTTAACCTATGGTTAGCTGAAGAAAACAAGATTTGTCATCGTTTAAAACCAACGATCATGATAAGAGTGATGTTTTATCTAAAAGTTGATTGCAAGTGTGTGCAAGAATGGATGGTTTGGGCAATAGAATCGTCTAGATGAATATACAATGAAACAGTTGACATGTAAGATTGAAGATGGATAATTGAATTGTTAGGTTCAACAATAAGTTTGACTTGTTAGGACACACCCTGCCCATGCATGCAAATTCAGAAGTTCTAGAAAATCTACTTTAATGTCAATTTTACTCAAATTCTCCATAATTGTCGAGCTTATTTGATTTGTAACTTAGCTTGCCAACTGTTGATAAGTGAGACATATGCATGTGTAACTTGTCTTCTCCAAGAGTCAATGCAAATGAAGACAATGGCCCTTATTTATTAATCCCACGCCTTCATCTTCAAAAAAATTGAAAATCTCTCTCTGGAATATTATACTTACTAAATTATCTGATATTTTGGATTAATGAGTAATCTTTCGATGCATGATGAAACAAAAATATGCAAATTAAGTGAGAAATCAGCAGTCTGATGAATTTGACTCCAGTGTGAGATTCTAAGGTTGTTGGTTAACACATCTGTAAACATCACTTTACGTTGGCAATGATCCAATAGAGACACATTAATTAGTTGAATATTCATGTACTTAATAATATAATTATTGATTTAACAATGAACGCATTATATAAGCAAGATTAGCAGACTCATATTCGTTATTTGACTATTTGTTTCATTAAAATTTACCCCCTCCGTCCCTATTTGTTTGTCCAAAAGCACAAAATACTCGGTTTTTAAGAAAGAAAGAAGTTATAAAATGTGTGGTCGAGAATAAATGGTTTATAAAGTATATAAGTAAAAGTAGAATATGTGGTTGATATTGAAGGAAAGTGGACAAACTTAAAGGGATATTTAAAATAGAAAGTGGACAAACATTTAGGGACAGAGAAAGTATATTATAAGACAACTACTTAGCCTATTTTTCTGATTTTTTGGTCAATGTACATCTTGCAGAGATGTCTATATCTTAGATTCTTAGCTTAGGTCATCTTTGTAGACCTTAGATTAGATATACGTTATACTCTCTCCGTCCCACTACGTTTGTCCAATTTGATTATTTTATACCTCTCACAAATAATAATAAAAGTGGACAAACTTTATGGGACGGAGGGAGTACGTACTTTAATTTGCCCTGAATGAAATGTGTATTAATCAACTCCACTTTAAAGTCATGCTTTATAATTGTGCATGGGTGGCAAAACAAGAACAATAGGGTGTCAACAAATCATTGATTACACAAAATGTCGAGAAGTTAACGAGATAGATAAATCAATAATTCGTTGATTCCGCAAAATATCGAAAAATTAATAAGCAAGTATCGTTAATTTCAAAAAATATAACGGAAACTTGACTGATTAGGAAAATTCTTTTTTTTATTCAATATAAAAAACGGTTTGACAAAAAAATGCTTATATAGAAAACGACAATTAAAAACTATTTTATTCAAGACACGTATCCCAACTAATTGACATGTATCACATTATAACAGGTTCGTGGTATAGGTTGGTTCTTGATGAGTTACGATGACCCTAACTGTGAACCAATAAATTAATCCGACTCGATGGATTTGAATGTTTTAACTAAATTGATTATGATTGTTAATTGATGAACAATTTGACAACAGTTAGTTAATAAGTTGGCCATCAACTTAGAACTATCACTACAAATTTTGGCAACGTATGCGACGCAAGGAATGTGTCGCAAAACCGTCACAATTGTGACGGGTTTGCAACCGATTTGTGACGGATGATCATCCGTTGCATAAATGGCGTTTCAAATCTTGAGACGGATTAATCCGTCACAATTGTAACACATTTGCAACGGCCTTTCAACGCAAATAATTGTAAATTGTACGCGTCGCAATACCGTCACAACTGCATCACAAAAAAGTCATCACAAATCCGTTTCAAGCCCGTTGCAACTTGTACGTCACAAGATCGTCTCAAGACCGTCTCAATTGATTTGCAACGTTGACCAAGCAGTGCGTATCAATTCCGTCGCACCTTTTATATTTTGAACAATCAAATTATTTTAATTTAAGATAATTAATTTAATTACTATTTTTAAATAATAAAAAATAAAATATGCACAAATCATAATTTTAAAACTAATAACCCAACAAAAATATTATAATGCATGTAATATCTTAAAAAAACGTTTACAAAAGTTTCAAAAAGTTAGTCGAAATAAATCATACTAATGTGCGTCCAAATCTTCATCTTTTTCATCATCGTCATCTTGTGCAGCCCTTGAATCCAAATAACGATGCTGATAAAGATTGGATTGAAATTGAGGACGATAGACAGGCGAAGGAGGTGGACCTGCCAAAAATATCACGCAAACAGTCTTTAACAAATACTCAGCAAGTATAAGAATTTACATCAAGCTGTGCAGCAAGTATAAAACTCTGCAAATATAAAACTTTACATCAAGTTGGGGTGATAGGATGCAAGCAGCAAGTATAAAACTCAACAAGTATAAAACTTTACTGTCTTTACAAAAACTTGGCAAGTATAAAATTCAACGATTAAAAGAATTTACATTAAGCTGGGCAGCAAGTATAAAACTCAGCAGATATAAAACTTTACATCAAGTTGGGGTGATAGGATGCAAGCAGCAAGTATAAAACTCAATAAGTATAAAACTATAACGTCTTTAACAAAACTCAGCAAGTATAAAACTATACCGTTTTTAACAAACACTCAGCCAGTATAAAATTCAGCAAGTATGACTTACTAGGTTGATTAATTAGGCAAAATTCTTCGGACTCAATATGAATTCAGTGAGCTATATACATTTAAAACACATAAGCTATTCTCTTATGAAGCTTTAGTTTGTATAAGATAATTTCATTACCTGAGGTGATTGGATAAATGGCGTTATGGAGCTTTAAGGGACTTTAGATTATCTGTCGGACTAATGAGTGATATGAGAAAGCCAAAGAAACTGAAACAATTCACCACAGTCCACTTCAAAGTGAGGATGGACTGCGATGGCTGCGAACCCAAGGCCAATAGTGCCCTCTAAAACATACTTACATGACCTTGTAGTTTCAGACCTTAACAATTTAACATATAAAACCCAAAACTCAGGATAACAAAAAGGGATCCAAACTGAGGTCAAATTCCTTATATCACTACTTAATCAATTCTTATATTGAAGTGGTACTGGTGACCTTGCTGTATCAGACCTTAGGTCTGAATTCATTTTTAAGATACTGCAGACTTCTCTATAATCCGTGGAAATCCAAAATGCCAAAATGAGGGAGATAAAGGAGCAATTTATATAATGAGGATGTAGGTTACAAAGTTATTTGTACATCATTCTTATAGAAGAAATCTACCCCTTAAAAGCCAGTTTATAAATTAGACCAATTTGAAATGTCTCATTTTCAATTCACTACACCAGACAAAGCAGGCAGAAAAAAGCTTTGAAATTCGAATTAGAAAAATGCAACGAGTTCTGCTGAATCTAGGGTTCCGATTCGAGTATAGTTTACCATTCGCGGCTTTAAGCTAATCCATCGGATGATCAAAATAACATAAAAGTGTAATTAAATAGACGAACTTACGCGACACCGCTGCGGATCTATCCTCTGACAGTCGATTCCGTTCGCCTCGGCGCCGCTAGGATGTTCTGCGTCGACACCAAAATCCAAAAGCGTGTCTCTTCGCCTCTTAATTTATTTATTTTATATATTCTTTTAAGTTTAATAGTGATCATACTAAATAGTTTAATTGAACTATAATCACGATTTGGCAACATTTGTGATTAAATTGAACCGTGTTCACTTACTAAATTATTTTAAAATTAAATTATAAATGAAACTAATTCTTCTAAAATAAACTAAAATAATTTAATAAGTTAAATATTAAATATTTAAAAATATTTTGATCAAAAAAGGATCAAATTAATTCAATACGATAAATTAGTTAAAAATATATAAAATAATTTATATATAAATATAAATCACTAGCGAAAAGTTCTAGGTAACCTTACATCTTTTATACACCTTATCGGATTTTATGATAATAAGAGTCACTGATGTATAATCTTCCTCCCAAAAAGCTCTAAATCAAAGTAAAATTTTACAATTGTCCATGCATAACCATCACAATCTCGCGTAATCTCTTGTTTAATACACCTTTTATAACACTCTTATGTAAATTTGCTCTACAATTTTCTTACATTTATGAGACATGACTATAAGCTATAAAAATTAGTACTTTTTTCGATAGCATAAAAATTACTCCCTCCGTCCCCTTAACTTTGTCCAAAAACATATATTTCACGGTATTTAAGGTAGTAATGAGTATAAAATGTGTGGTTAAGAATGAATGATTTTAAAAGAACTTGAAAAGAAAGATAAAACATGTGATTGTGAATGAATGAAAGTGGACAAACATTAGGGGACACCCAAAAAGGAAAGTGGACAAACATTATGGGACAGAGGGAGTAGTACTTGAATGCAAAAAAGAACATATACTCCCTCTGTCTCATAATGTTTGTCCACTTTCCATTTTGGGTGTCTCCTTAAGTTTGTCCACTTTCATTTATTCTCAACCACACATTCTACTTTTTACTCATTTACTTATTAATCATTTATTCTCAACCACATATTTTATACCTTCTTTCTACCTTAATTACCGTGCATTTTGTGCTTTTGGACAAACAAAGCGGGACGGAGGGAGTATATGTTACTCTTACCAATCATCTAAGTATTTATGGGAAGAATGTGTCAATATAATGTATAGAAACACTTTTGTGGACACACTAGGAACGATTATATTTGATACATGTTGTGACGGTACTGTAACGACTATGATAGTTGCGTAACAAATCCGTCGCAAACTTGTTACAAGATAATGCCAATATGAACAAAAAAGGATTGCAACACATTTGTGACGTTATAGCTAGATACACAATTGCGACATATTTGCAACGACATTGATAAATGTGTTACAAATACGTCACAAATGTGTAACAAAGTGGAGACGAATTAGAGACGCTCTTGATACATTCTCTATCAGGGTTTCAAGTGTGTTGCAAAACCGTCACGAACTTGTAACGACTTGCGACAACTTTGTAACGCACTGTCACAATTGTGTTACTACTCCGTCACAAGTAACTGGATTCCGTCGCAAACCGTCTCAACCTATCCGTTGCATACTTTGCCAAAATTTGTAGTGTATTTAGAGAATTGAGTTAGAGTGAAATGAAGTGAATATTCAGTGGTTAGATAGGGGTTGAATAAGGTTTACTGGTAAGCCTGTCAAAAAAAGTTGGCATTAACCCTAGTAATATTGCATGAAGTTACTTTAATTTTAGTCAATGCAGTAGTTTTTATAGGGATTGAGCTCAAATTGAGGATCCGCAAAATCTAATTATTTTTATATGCCGAATAATGAGTGGTACTTTGTCTCTTAATGTTGAATCGTGTTTGAAGGGCTTTCATAAAGGACGTTTTGATCCTAACCAATAACCAAAGTTCTTGCATTCTTCTTTACTCATAATTAGTTCGTTCGAGTATAATTATCATAGTTAACAATGTATAAAGGTAAGCATTTCATTGAAATAACTATCGATACAACTATAAATTTTTAAGCAAACATGAAACTGTTCATGCTAGATTCAGTGGGGTCCAATAATGATATTGATTGAAAAGATGTGAGTGAACTCTACGTGCAGTGAGATATCTGATGAAATAATTGCAACACTGTTCACTTAGTAGCCAGTGTGTCATGTGTTGTGATATCGATCGATCTCATATAAGCACAGACAACATCTATTCTTCAGATGATCTATCAAATAGATTCCTTCCTCTTCTAATATAGACCCATCAACTAAACATGATCATTCTCGTCAATCAAAGTCCTTGGGGTTATTGTGATTTCAGAAATATCAGATCTAGTGAGAAATCACAATTATCTAATCACAAGTACTAACGACAAGAGCAATATTCAACTTGTTGCTGGCTCTCTATCTATTCATATACATGTACAAACAATGGCGTTACTTAAATTTATTGGCATGTTACGCATAAGAAATGATTTCACAAGACAATCCCTTGTTACTAAAGCAAAGTTTGTCTTACGGGATACCAAAAATCTTTAAATTAGAATGAAGCAAACTTCAGCAGCTAGGAGCTCAATAATAAGGATACACTGTAGTGCTTTTGTCAAACAAACAAAAATAGATAAATATTTATTCCGCCAAGTAAAAAAGTTAAAACTGATGAAGTAAAATTATTATATTTCATTTAGTTTAGTGATATGCACGTCTTGTCATCTTAATGTCTTGTATAATTGACAGGGGAATTTTTTTAAGAACAATTTGAACAGTATGTTCTTTTTGAATGCAAGAGCATCTCTAATGGACGGTTCAAAAATGTAAAAATGTCAAGGTGGTAACAAAAATAGATAACAAGATATATACTTTGCTCTCCAATGCATTAAGTTAGCTAACAATATTTATACATAATTTTACTCGTCAAATTTACTATTCAACATCCAAATCTCTATTTTTCTACTTAATTATACATATCCACAACCATTTGCATATACATTATGCATAATCTATTGGAGCAAATTACTTTTTCATCATTCAAATTTTATATAACTAAGATATTAATATCTTTAGAGACTCAATTTAACTGTCGCCATCGGAGATGCTCTAACCGGAGACTCATAACCTTTATAGCAAGATTTGGG
Source organism: Sedum album (assembly GCA_006409495.1). Lineage (NCBI taxonomy): Eukaryota > Viridiplantae > Streptophyta > Magnoliopsida > Saxifragales > Crassulaceae > Sedum > Sedum album. The sequence continues at coordinate 40,994 of QZGG01001210.1, forward strand.
TGCAAGTCCTCAAAAGCAAAATTTGATTCTGTAATGGCATGATTAAAGAAAACATAATTTTTTCGTGATATTTCTTATGTAGATATATGTATAAATTCATGTGGATTCATCTTTTTGGTAGACTATTAAACCTTACTTTGTATCCATTGATTGTATTAATCAATGCACGAAATTGTGTCAACACATTAATGAGACATGTGCGAGTTGTACATGTTTTGCACATGACGTGATGCAATCGCTCAGTCATTGATAAAATGCAATCAACGGATACAAAGTAGGAGTAGACAAAAAAATTCAAAAAATGTCAATTAGGTTTTTGTAACACCGTATTATTTGATAGCGATCATTGATTAAAAACTAACAACTCAATGGAATAAGAATTAAAGTAATTAAAAATCATAATTTGAAACATCCGTAATTTCCAATCTAAAAATTGATTATAAATTAACATTAAGCACAACTAATGGATTGATCAAAATAGACGATTCACATTTTATCCAGTGATCTTAAAAAATCATGTCCCCATGATACTAACATGTATGCACAAATATGGATAAATACATTTATAGGGTTAAGTTGAAGGAAAACATTTATTTTTTGTAAACAATGAGACTTCATCTTAACCGCTATTTTTTATAACGGTTGAAAATAAATTATTTTTAAATAATTTATAAGTAAATTTGAAAAACACAAAACGGTTAATATTGATGGTTAACAACATCAATCGTTGGATAAGTGACGAATATTACTGTGTTTGTTCGTCTTACAAAATGTTATTTTTCTTCATGCATATGAAACCTTTTCCTACATTATTTATATATGTTGACTTTAACATAATGGTTTCTATCATAATAAAATATAATTTTCTTTGTCTTCATACGCATCATGGTTAAATATAAGCCTCAATGGCATCCACAAGAAAACAAGTTCCTCAATTCAAAGAGAGAGACTTTCGTTAATTTGGAGAGTGAAGGAGAGAAAGACAGTGTGAGCCTGGTCTTAGAGAGATGGCTTCCCATGTACAAGTTGAAATTCATTAATTTTGTTTATTTTTTAAAGAGCACAACTGGATAGTGTGAGATTGGGTTCTTGAGATCATTGGGAAAATTAAGAAGATATGGGTAGAGCTCCTTGTTGTGACAAAGCCAATGTGAAGAAGGGTCCTTGGTCACCAGAAGAGGACTCAAAGCTAAAAGACTACATTGAGAAAATTGGGACTGTTGGGAATTGGATTGCTTTGCCTCAGAAAGCTGGTAAGGCTTTTCCAAAGAGTTAGAGTTTTTGATACTTATGATCGATCCTTCAGTGGTTCCCACACGCTTTTCAAAAGTTTAGGTCTAATTGTTCTTTTCGGCTTTGGTGGTTGTTGTAATACATGTATTTGTGTTGCTTAGGCTTAAGGAGGTGTGGTAAGAGCTGCAGATTAAGGTGGCTTAACTATTTGAGGCCCAACATCAGACATGGAGAGTTTTCTGAAGAAGAAGATAGAGTCATATGCAGTCTTTATGCCACCATTGGAAGCAGGTACGTGCCTGTTATCAAAAGCTAATCAACACACCACTTTTTGAACTTATAATGGGACACTACGCATATTCATCATCATCATCACTGCTGTTTGAAAATTATTATTATCATCTTCTTTTTGAAAAAAACATGCTCTTCTTGTTTACTTCTCACAAAACTGGGAAAGCAAAAAATAAAAGGAAAAAGAAAACATGAAATGAACAAGCAAGCACCTCTCATAGTTGTCTTTTTGTGGTTGATGTAAGAGATTCCTTTTGTTATTTTGGATTCAAGTGAAGCATGAAGCTCATATTGTTTAGATCTAAATATAACCAAACACAGCTCTCCTGGTTTTCGGCATGAAACATGGATCCCTAATCTATATGCATGTTTATTCTTTATTCTCTGGTTGTTATGTTGTCGACTGTTTTATGTGGTCACTACGCCATTATGACACTAATGCGACTGAACATTAGCTGTCGTTTAAGACTGAAAACTGTCGCTTACATCCTATACGACCAAATGCCCGTCGTATAGGTTATGTCGCATTTGCTACGTAGTTTCGTTCTTATGCCACAGCAGGCCTTAAAAATTGTCGTAAGATTTCGGGACGTCCTATTTGCTGTCACGTTGGTTTTGTGTTGCAGTGCTGCTATACGACTATATATTAACATTGTCGTAATATACTTAAAAGACATTTTGAAATTAAAATATTTTGTCCATTAGCATTGTACATATGCAACATAATTAAAGTACAATAAATATATAAAATATATATTATTATTATTCACACAACCAAAATTGTATTAAAATTATACAATCCAAAAATGCTCAAATTTTTAGTTACATCAAGAATGATGCTAGGTAACTTGTGCTTATCCGGTCTCCACATCACTCCCTGAATGATCTTCCACATACCCTTCAATCTTGCCAAAGCTCTTTGCGCTACCATCCTTGTTGCTAAATGGCGTTTGTTGAACTCGAGTTTAGAATTGGAAAGATCTGCAGATTCAATAACACATCAATTTCCAAATGTAACCAGATGAACAAAATACCTCACAAGGTAACTGCATATAGGCAAAGAATGAAGGAACATACCAGTGCAAACAAGATTTCTACAAGCACCATTGCGGAAATCATGAAATACTCGGTTACGATGATCTTGGAGCATTTTTGCATGAATATAGAAGCAAGAGTAGCCGAGCTCAGTGATTTTCTTGGCGAGCAACTCAACACGGTTAACAGAGTTGTAGAAAAATTATAGACTGGTTGATTTGAAGCTGGGAGCATGAACACAAAGATTAATGAATGTGTCAAAATGAAATTCAGGAAACAACGCCAGCAAAAGATTCAAGCAAAAGGACATACCTTGGAGAAAAGGGTGTTAAGCCAATGGACTTTCTGTCTTTCTTCCACAAAAGCGTAAAACTCGAATTAGAACTTACTTCCCAGAACCAATAAGAACAGGTTTGGACATGGTCCGCTCGTTATACACCGATACTTTCAAGTTTTGTATTCCTTCGATGAGCTTAAACTCGAATTTGTCTCCAAATGAAGGATTAACCCCACCTTCAGCATTCAAGTTCTCGTTCCCAACAAATTAAAAAATAAGCCATGTTGTTTTCAAGACAATAGCACGGTTCAAACCAAAGGACTCACCGATTGATAACCAAGCACGGTTTCACCACTTGATGGAGGCAGGTTATCACCAAGCAAAATTGGACCGAGCAGCTTGGGACTTGAGGTCGCCGAGCAACCTTGAATCGGAGGAGCCAACACCTTGAATCGTCACTGGTGTCTAGGGACATCAACAAAACCACCTTGAACCCGCCTCCGAGACCCTTGCTTCTGTGGTGACGAATCGGAGGAACAAGGCCATGTTCACCGAGCAACTTGGGACTTGAGATGGTGACGGCTGATGAGAGGAGAGTGAAATTTTGGAGATTGTTTTCATGATAGGGTTTTCAATCGAGGGTCAAGATTGTTTGGAGATTAACGGTTCAGATTGTATCTGTCAAATTTTTAATCTTTTCCTCTTTTTACTTTTATTTCCCTTCTCTACCAATCTACAAAATTTTACTTTTTTCTCAAAAAATTTTACTATAAAATTTCACTCTATGATAATCAAATATAAATTATAAATTTATGAGAATAAATCAAAAAAATTAATCAAATCGTATTAAATTGCACTTATTATATTTGAATATCTAACTGTTAGATTAAAATTGAAAGTATAATTTTTGAATATATTAATCTAAATGATGAAATTTAAATTTTATAATAAATTAATGAAATCTTAGTAACATGCTAAATCCATATGGATCAAATTTAATCATACAAAATTATTCTTATTATCTTAAGCGTTTCATTACTTAAATTTAAGGAATCATACTATATAATAATTATAAACTCCAAACCCCAAACCTTAGACTTATACCCTAAACCCCAAACCTTTAGACTTATACCCTAAACCCCAAACCCTTAGACTTATACCCTAAACCCCAAACCCTTAGACTTATACCCTAAACCCAAACCCTTAGACTTATACCCTAAACCTCAAACCCTTAGACTCATACCCTAACTCCATACATGCATATATATGTAGGGATTGTATCATGTGGAACCCCCTCCTTTTCATGGATCCATGGATCCCCCTTTGCATCCGTTGATTGCATTTCCTGTTTGCATTTTGGACGCACCAGATTGTGCCAGCGCATTAATAGCATGTGCAACTCACGTGTGCATTTGTCATGTGCAACTCACGTGTGCATTTCAAAAATGCAAACACGTGGCACAATCTGGTGCGTCCAAAATGCAAACAGGAAATGCAATCAACGGATGCAAAGGGGGATCCATGGATCCATGAAAAGGGGGTACCACATGATACAACCCCTATATATGTGTATAAACATATATGATCAATGTAAATTATCAAATATATGTTAATAAACCTCTTGATCATCGATATATTCATGATCATGATCCTCATTGTCTTCATGATCATGATCCTCATTGTCTTCATCCTCTTGATCATTGTAGTTACCTTGATCCTCATCATCCTCATCACTTTCAGTGTTCTCATTCATTTTAAAGTACCAATCATAATCATACGAATGTGCTTGTTGTTGTAAAGCTCCAAGATCAATTTCTATCTTTCAATAGGAATGTGCAGGGGAATGTTCATAGGTGCATTATCTTGATATGGTTCGCTTGTATTTGATTCATTTTCATCTGTTCCCAATGCATTTGCACTGTAAACTCCCCTTTGTGAAACCAAATTAACTATTTTCCAATTATCACCAAGTACAGGGTCATCCAAATAAAACACTTGACGTGCATTAGAAGCGAGACAGTAAGACAAATCTTCATACCAACTATTCGATGTGTCCACAGATAGAAGCCCATATCGATCAGTCCTTGTACTTGGATTCTCTAATCGATCATATGTATTCTCTATGAAGATAATCATAATCATCATTATATGTATATATACAAATTAATATAAAAGTTTATAGTACACAGAAGACCAAACATACTTTGCCTTGAAAAATTGCAAATTAATTGGAAATTTAAAATCCACTAGATTAAATATTATTTTGAATATCTATTCATTCAATCAATAAAACGAACTAAATAATGGCTAAGTATGCTAAATAAAGTTGGCGAAGGCATTTAATGTTACACTTAAGTGACAGAAACACGTTTGTTACAAGAGCCTCGTCACGTAGGAAAACTAAAGCGATTGGACATGGTTGTTGATTTACATTCTGTCGCAAAAGTTTACTTAAGTAACATTATTTTCCTGTCATATTAGTACCGTCGTATACGACTTCCAATGCGACACAATTTTAAGCGACGTGTAAATCTTGTCACTTAGGCTCTTAAGACACAGGTACAAACCCAACATCGTATAATCTGTCGCATTAGTGTCAAAATGGTGTAGTGGGTTGTCTATGGCAGGTGGTCGATAATCGCGGCTCAGTTAGCTGGCAGGACTGATAATGACATCAAGAACTACTGGAACACAAAACTCAAGAAGAAGTTGATGGCCTTTGGTGCATCTTCATCATCTGGCAGTTTCAATGGAACCTCATTCCATAGAACAACATCAGGCACTAGTAAACCTACTCCTTTGTATTCTTCAATATCACAGTCTGGTGCTCAGTTGAGCTCTCTATACAGTTACAGCTATGCACCCAACTCAAACGTCTCGAGCACCACAAATTTTATTAAGCCTTTGATGTATGAACCACCAGCTTTCTCATGCCAACAAATGATAACTGCTAGCAGCAATACAAGCAGCTGCAGTCTGGAGACAAGTTTATCTCTATTCCAAAACCAGCAGATGTATTATCAGCCTCTCCTTACTTTTGGGAGTACTGTTAGTGCTGCTACTAATACTGATCACCAACAGACAAGCTGCAGCTCTAACAATAATTCTGACAATCGGGGGATCAATAAGCAGCAAGACACTATAGGAAGCATCCACAACTTCAAAAATAATAATGTAGTAATTACAAATGGGTTTGATGAGCAGGATGAGATCAACAAGGGTTTCATGCTTAGTGGGTATGAGGAGATCAGCAATAATAATGTTTTCTTGAGCCATTTTGACAGTATGAGTTCATCAACTGAACATGCACCTGCACTGATGGACGTGTATGACGTTGAAGGAGACAGTGATCATAAGCAGCTCAGCATGAACATCAATAACTTAAGCCTCATCAACATTGGTGATAATCAAAATCAACTGCAAGTGGGTAACAACAAGATAACTTCACTAGATCTACCCAATATCACGAAGGAGAAGGATCAGAGGATGATGATGTACTACTTCAACAGCAACTACGACTGCTAGCAAATGAGATATCATCACATGTATGTCATCAAGCTCAGGTGTCACTTTGTGCCTTTGTTTTTGGTAAATGATGCTGATAATGATAATGCATGTATCTGTCTTTGTCTCTCCTTCTGTTAACTTTCATGTTATTTTTGCTTTAAAAAGGTTGATGTCTTTTGGCACTGATTGATTAAGTGTAGTGGGGTTTGTCTGATGATTTGTTAGGGTCGTATAGATAACCCAATAATTAATAAAATCGGCCAGTTATTTAATCTTCTAGTTCTAACAAAAGGTCAACAGAGGCAGTGACCTTATTGCTAAAATAATAATTACTTCTCAATAAGTGGTTGGTGTTCATTAATTAGACACAAAACCATATCTCTTCCCATATGATTGGTTTTGTCTGCAAAGTAAGGATGAACAACACTGTTGCAAGAACTTCATATAGGGATGTCCATCGGGCCCTAAACCTCTAAAAAAGCCTTAAGGTCCGGCTCGGCCCGCACCCAAGACTGAAAAAAGTCCGAGCCCGAAAGCTCCGGGCCGGGCTAGGGCTTGAATTCCGAAGCCCGAAAAGCCCGGCCCGATGTCAGCCTGAAAAAATCCGATCAAAATAAATATAAATTATAAATAAGTATATTATTTTCAAATTTAATGTATATGATATTTATATCGTTTATATAACATTAAGAGAATGTACAACGATATACAAACATTTTATATCTATTCTAAACGTATATAAAATTATTTAAGATCATTATATTACATTTTAATTCAAAATATATACTATTCGTTCAACATATTATTTAAAACTAATGTTATAAAAATAATTATAATTAAATTGGTTTAAATTATGTGTTTCGAATTAATTAAAATTAAAAAATGAATTAAAATTGAAATTAGGCCCGGTCAAAGCTCGGCCAAGCCCGGTCAAAACCCAAAAGTCAAAGGGCTTTAAAAATCCGTGGGTTTGACGATTTTAACGAGGCCCGGCCTAGCCTGGTCCAAATTTTTCAAAAGGCCCGATTATTTAGGGCTAGGCCAGGCTCGGGCCTTACGATGTGAATAAACCTGTCTGACCTCAGGTTAGGGTCGTTTTCTTGTTTAATATCATTCAAAATAAACAAGTGAATGGCCGAGCTTGTGTATCATGAAGTGACTGTAGTCTCCTCATGGTTCATGACTCTAATATACAAGGTCCAAGGCTCCAAGAGGGTAACAATGAATCTTTCAACACATAAGACGCATACACTGCCCTCAAATTGTAATACCATAATTAGTGCGCCACAATTTGCCTACTAGAAGCTCATGAAGGACAAAGTGACTCAAGGAGTTGCAGTCTTTTTCTGCAAGTTGAATTTGTTTTAGAGAGAGGACGTATTCATAAAGTCTACTTGGTTAAAGTATTTGCTTGACTTCGCCATTAATCATGGTGATGGTGGTGCGCCAACTATCAACTTCAATGGTTATATAAATACCCACACAATTAATTGGCTCTCATTCAAACGATCATTTAATGACACATGCATCTTGAAGGATTTTAAACCAATTAAAATTGATTAACCATGCATCTAAGTGTTTTGTGAGCAATATATATCCATCCAAAACATCCAAGAAATGAAGAATATTGATCTATAAAGATGGATATCTCTCCACGGCATTACAAGTTTACACCAATTACTTTTTCAACACGGTAACTTGAGTCCTAAGTTACTTGTTCTTGGAAAATGGGTTATGGGTAGTAAGTATCAGTAAGTTTTAGCACTTTGGAGTTTGAGGTGATTGATAGAAAGATTTGTGACAGAAGTCAATTCCAAAAATACATACACCAATCACAAAATGACAGCGGTGAATCCCCATTTCGATGAAATGTGGGTCAAAAATAAATGTCTGTACATTTGTTTTTGAGTATCTGAAAAGTCTGTGCATACTCAAACTCACAGACTCTGATGGTTTCTGCACATCTTTTTCTCGAGCCCCTTAACATTACCACTTCAACTATCTTGAACTGTGATGCATGTGTAAGTGAGACACGATGTTTGTTCATCATTTAAAAACTTGCAAACAAAAAGACAAAAACCTCAACATGATGTGCTATCTTCGATTTTAGTCACATTCAGTTCAGACAAAAGCATGAACAACACACTAAAAAAGAAAATGATTAGATTAGTGGTTGATCAATCTCATTCTAATTATAATTAACAAAGGATTTCATACTTGATTTGAATAGGGGTTCACTGTTTCCATGTTGAAATCAGATTTTGAATAAGAGTAAGAGAGAACTGAATAGGTTTTGATTAGTGTTAGGTTGTACAGTTGTACTTGCGGGCTGAAAAAACAAAGTTCATAGGATGAAAAGAATATTATCTTAGTAAAAATGTAGCCATATGTGAATTGCCTAACATCAAAGGTCAAAATGGAGTGGGGCCTACTTAGATTACAGGACAGACACTGAGAGTAAAGAGTTATGTATCTTGGTTTCATTATACAGTTTGCATATCAGAAAAGAGGCACAGAGGTAGCCATATTCAATTTTCTAACCGAGAGGATCATATTAAGTGGAAAATGTCTGATGGGACTTTTTCTACAAAAATCTTTTTTGACTCTTTTCAAACCAAGTTCCCTGTCCTTGATTGGGCTAGTTGCATTTGGAGGCCTTTCATCCCAACGAAGATCTCATGCTTTATTTGGAAACTATTTCATAACATTATACCTACTGATGACAGAGTAATTCATCTGGGGATACCAATTGCCTCGCGTTGTGTTTGTTGTAAGAAGCCTTCTTACGAGACTATTCAACACCTATTTTTTGAAGGAGACTGGGCAAATGAGGTGTGGAGACTTCTGAGGAGGTTTTTTTCTCGACCGCAGACCCACGGACTACGTGGTTTTACAAGAGTTTGGCTTCAGAGTTGCAAAAATAATTTCGTTGACTATCTTGCGAAAGGGATGGCTATGTGCTCATTGTGGGAGATTTGGAAAGCTCGCAACACTGTCATCCATGGTCAACACCGCCCGCCCTGGCATGTGGCAATGATGAACTGGGCTCACCGTTTGGTACCTCTCATTAAGGCGCCTTATACACCTTCATTTCATAATAATCTTATTTTAGCTTCCCTAGGTGTGCCTAGGCCTAGTGGACATGTTTCTAAAGAGCTATGGTGTGCTTGGTGCCCTCCTGAGGATGGCCTGGTGTTAGACATTGCTTTTCTTGTTAGAAATGACCAGTGTACAACTAGCGCTATTATTCGTGATGCCCAAGGATCAATCAAGTGTGCTAGGGTCATCTGTGTGCCTACTTCATATCCATTAAGAGAGTTAGAATATACTCTTGACAAGATGTTGCCCAGGGAAGACTCACTGACTAGGAGGGTCCATCTCATTCGAACATCTCACTCATGCATTCAACTTCTCACATGCAATGAAGATTTGGTTCCTACTGATATGCTCCAAACTAGACGTCGTGTTTTGAGCTCATTTCAAGCTTGTTTCCAACATGTTTATCCGGCACAAAATCAGGCCGCGATTGCGTTAGTTTGCACTGCTGATTCGGGTATGTATGATACGTCAAATATGCCCATAGCCGCGCGTCGTGCGGTTATGGCAGACCATCATAAACTACCTAATCTTGCACATCGTATTGGTGCCTGCTCTCATACTATGGATGATTCCGGTATTTGCCAGCATGAACACTCATTCCATAGTATGTCATTGGATGATAATTTTATTTGATCGTTTATGTCGTACTTTTGTATTGTAGGTCTTTTGGACCATTTCTTGTCAGGGTTTTTCCCACCTTGTTAGGGTGAGCGGGGTTTATAACCCGTATAGCGTTTTTAAGTAATGGGGTTTATAACTCATTATTGGCGCTTGAGGGTCATGCTCATCCTTCTTTGTATTTGCCACGATTCGGGCTTTTCGAATCCTTTTAAATAAAGTACTGGCACCGTCCAGTTTTTTTTAAAAAAAAAAAAAAAAAAAAAAAAAAAAAAAAAAAAAAAAAAAAAAAAAAACAGATTGTTAATGTAAAAATGAAACTTTAGTTATTGATAAACGTGCTCATGAGGAGGTTCATGACAAAATTCCTAGGAATTTGAATGTGTTAGTTGGACTTTGGGATTGGTTTCCAATTTGAAATCTTATACTTTGACAGATTTAAAGAACAGACATTCAATCTCGAAGGGACCTAAATTCCATGCCTGATGGCTGATATTAATGCTCCATGAATCAAATTCTGTGTACAAGTTAAATAATACTACTGCTGTTTTCTTTAGTTGTTGCATGTAGTATGTAGGCTGTGAGATAGGATCATTTGAGATCCAGATTACTGTTTACGAACCTGAGACCCAGTTATGGATCAATTTGATTCAATGGTTCATATTTTGCACTTTATATAAATTTTTGTCTTATCTGCACATGTGACTAAATTTAAGATGGGTAGCAAATGAGCTAGACTACGTAGGCTGTTGATGATTATTTGTTAGTAACAATGCTGCTATCCCACATTATCAATCAGTTTTGGAATACACCATAAAGTTATATGCAAATGCAATCAAAAGTATTCAAATGGCCTGAAGGCCCAAAAACTTAAATAATAATTCTACGGCCTTCGGAAAGAAACTAAGGTTTCCAATTTCAGGAAGGCCTGATCCGACACGAATTTTTCAATTGGGCCAATCTTTTTACTAATCTAAGATACAAACTTGATATTTTTAGGTTTGCAACTGCTTGCCTAAATGCAACCACAAGATCTTATTGAAAGTTAAGGATATCAATTATCAATTCAGATACAGGAAAGTTGTGTTCCACCTGAAAAATAACAGAAGAACAAGAGTCTACTGACTGTTGTAAAACCAGAGGTTTCTTCCAACTCCAGATTAAGGATTGAATAGAAGAATCTACGATGCATTTGTGGAGGTAAAAGAGGTGGCTCTTTTGCTAGTTCCTCAGACTTGCATATTGCTGTAACTGGCATCAGGCGATTTTGGAAGTTCAAATCCTGAGCAGTTGCTTCATCCTGACCAATAATCTTCTTTGAATTATCTTGTTAAATACTTATCCTAAAGGAATTAGTAGGGCTGCCTTACATGAAGATCACCATAGTGGCTGTTCATATTGACAAAGTGGCCGAACCTGTACAACAGTCTCATTAACTTTGAAGAGAACAAAATGAGAACATCTCAGCACATAAGTATACAAGCATAAAATAACATGGCGGGAAGAGGATTAGACAGCACATTCATCAACTAATAGAAAAGAATCAAAACAACGAAAAGTTTCTGAAAGGTCAATACTACTTGACAACTGTGATCTCATCAATGGGGAGATACAGAAAAAGCTACTGATTATCATTGATATTAATGGGTGTAAATTAGAGTAGAGTTAATACGTTATCTGTCGATATCACCAATATTTAGAGAAAAAATATAAATTGATAGATCAAATATCAAGATAAATTTCGTGTGCAGGTACTTTAGGCTCGACATGTCCGCAATCTAAGATATCTAGTTCTCTTATGATGAAAGAGCTACAAAAGCATATGCACAACACAAGCCAGTTAAAACACCAGACAGGGTAATAATGCTGGTAGAACTGAAATATAAGATGGTTTAATCTGTCCGAGAGAGTGAGAGACAAGTGAGAAACATAATGTTTATTTCCAACCCTCACTCTATGATGTGGATTTTTTTATATGCTTAGTATTCCTACATCCACTAGCACACACAATCCAAGTAAAGCATATCTGGGTAACAAAAAGCAAGAAAATGAGTAGAAATTCAGAAAGAATTCCTACTCTTATTGCAAAGAAACAAAACAGCTGCATAAAGTTGTATTTGAAAATAAAACACGCATGTGGCGAGTGGCGACTTGGATCCCTTAACCTAGCTTCACAGTCGACAGTATACGAAAACAATGAAAGTCTCCTACATTTACAGCGTTCGTTCAACTCTTCAATATAATCCAAGCGAATATATAAACGCTACCTCCGAACTATTTCCATTAAAGAAAATTATTCCCAAGATATTTTCAAACGTTAAGCACTTGAATCGGCTGTAGTCTTATCGTCAGTACAACAATAACGACATTAGTTACACAATCAAAAACAAAATGATAAAAAAAACCTAATTTTAATATATAAATGATTCATTGAATAAGGAAATGATAACATTGTGCAGAAATCCATTAGTTCTAAAACATAACAAAACCCTAATTCGGAAAAGATAGGGAATCAGGGCAGGACCATTTGGAGACAATGATATGAAACTAAGTGCAAACACGATCACAGAAAACAACAAAATCAAGTGACGCCGAACGGATTGAATCGAAGAGAACGCAGTGTGTGAGTACCTGATGGGCGAGGATGCTTTATGTCATTGATGACGAGTTGGCTTGGTTTGGTCTGTTTTGATTGTAATCCAGTAGTGTGCATTGCAGCATTGGCGAGGCCCGTTTAGTATTCTAACTGTAACTGATACGATGTGGTTAAGATCAAAGAGACGTCATATTTCTGTGAGATAAAATAATTATATTTTGATAGTTTATTTTATTTATCTGACGGTTAAAATTAAATTAATTATTAATTATATATGACGGTTAGTTTTGAAAAAATACGTGGTGATTGAGTGGTTAATACATGTATTCTTGGAGTGATCGTGTAAGTAAAGCGGAGAGAAATGCGCGCTTGAGTGGTTAATACATGTTTGTCGATGATTGGGTGAAGGTGTCCGCTGTGACCTGTGTTATTATTAATTTTAATAAGATTCTCATGTATGACATCTTAGGCGAATTGTATCCATTGTAATCGCTATCAAAAAAATACTCCCTCCGTCCCATAATTTATGTCTCATTTGGTTCTTTGCACGGTTTTTAAGGAATGAAAGAAAAAATAATTAAAAAAGATAGTTGTGTGGTAAGGAAAGAGAAAAAAAGTGATTTGATAGATAATAAGTAGTGAAAAAAGAAGAGAGAGGAGAAATATGTGGTGGAAAACTAAAGAAGACATGTTCATTTATGGTAAGTTTTAGAAATGGGAAGATGATTTTGGGACACCCAAAAAGGAAATGGGACATTAATAATGGGACGGAGGGAGTAAAAAATTGAGTATTTTTAGCACAAGATTTGTGATTCAGCTACTACTTTTATGACGTATGACGCCAATTATTTCAAGCATAAGATTTGATGGATTAAGATTTCAAACAATTGTACTACATGTTTTGCCAAATCTAATGTCCAATTCAGTTAATATAAACTTGAATCTCAATAATTTTTAATGATTATAAATAATTCATTAGACCTTACAAAGTAACATCTTTATAAATTTATATGATATAGAATTTATTCCTCTTTGAGCTGAATGAATCTTCATCTCATAATTGAATTTTATAAAAGTTTTTCTAGAGAAGTCGTCAATTTGTCCTTTTCCTTTATTTAGATGCTTAAAAAATTCGATTTGTGAGGGTTTTTTGGTAAATTTTGAAAAAAATACTTTCAAACAAGACAAATGTCAAAAGCACAAAAAATTGGAGTTGAAGGCTTTTTGATCCAAAATTCATCTGTAAGCACCATGCGGACGAAATTTTCCTTTATTATAAATTGCATATTTTATAATAGAAAAAAAACTACTACAGGCCAGAAATAACACGTCACATAACTGTCATATTGATGACGTATGGAAAAACCATGATGACCACAAATGTAAAGAGAGGTGGTCGTGGAGGTTAGAGTAACCTCATGTAAAGATTGGGGACCATTATGTCGACAAATGAATTTGAAAATTACTTCAGTTTTGTAAATTTTTATGTTTTAAACAATTTTATTTTAGGTTATAATGTTTATTTATAATTAATTAATATGAAATTTTTATTAATTAATTGTTTACAATTTTTGAATGGCATTGGCTAAGTCTCTAAGATGTAGGCCGTAGGGGTGGCTGGGGTGGGTTTAAGAGAGAACATATATTTTAATTTTTAGAAAGAGCAGAAGACACAATTTTTGACATTGTTTGATTAATCTAATGATTTGGGGGAATTTGTCTATGAGGAGAATTTAATTAATTTTCATAACCAAGTTACTGAATGTGTTTTGGGGAAATTTTTGAATCCAAATATTATTACCAAGTTAAACTAAAGGTAATAAAGTGTTTTTAAATGCTAAAAAGATTATGAATTCATTTTCTCCCTAGGCTAGGTTATTAAATATGCAAACAATGTTCATGTATTCATAAAATCAAGCTCAATTACTTGATTTACTTCTATCTAAATAACTATCGATTTCAACCCAACTTCAACTATCATTCTATTGACTCATGTAAAATATATGCTCCATGATCTCAATTTCTTAGTCTGTTAACGGATAGATATTTATTGTAAAATCTAGCCGGGTTAGGTTTGAGAGGGACGATAAATTTTAGTAAGACAGAAGGACATAATCTCAACCGTTGATTTTATTAATTCGACGTTGAGATTAAGTTGGTTTTTAATTAAATTGGGCGGTTGGATTTGCAAAAAACACGGGCGGTTGGATTTGACGGTTATTTTTGGATTAAATCTCATCCGTTAGATTATAAGTAATCAACGATCAAAATTGTGTCTCACCGTCTCACAAATATTTATACGTCCTTCTCGAACATTCCCCAAATCTAGCCATACGAGTATTCATCACTACAAGGCGTGAATAATCCAATGATACCATGTATTGGACATTTAACATCATAACATTAATCATTCAAATGAAATATTAATTGAACTTAGACCACGAAATTTGTCAAATACTTGGTTGAGTTGTAGAATGACATTAAATTTTTGTGAGGCATAAAGACTTAATCTCAATCGTTGGTTTAGATTAATCTAGTGGTTGAGACTAAATTGGTTTTTAATTAAATTTATAATGAATTAGCAAAAACACGGGGCGGTTGGTGAGTGCCGTTATCAATATTAACCGTTTGATTGATGGAAATCTACGGTTGAAAGGGTGTCCTTCCATCTCACATATATGTATTGGTCCTCTTTGAACCTTTTCATGTATTTCAGTATGTATATATAGGGATTATATCATGTGGATCCATCTATTTTGGTGGATTCATAAACCTCATCTTGCATCCGTTGATTGCATTTTTCAATGCACCAAATTGTGCTAAAACATTAATGAGACATGTGAGTTGCACATATTTTGCACATGACAAGTGCAATGACATGGTGCAATCTGGAGCATTGAAAAAGTGCAATCAACGGATGCAAGGGGGTTCACGTGTAAACCAAAATAGATGAATTCACATGATACATTCCCTGTATATATATGTAGGGATGGTATCATGTGGATCCATCTATTTTGATGGACTTGTGAACCCTACTGTGCATCCGTTGATTGTATTTTTTCAATGCACCAGATTGTGCCAACACATTAATGAGTGCAAATGTTTTGCATGTGACATGCACATGACAAGTGCCATGACGTGGTGGAATTTGGTGCATTGAAAAAATGCAATCAACGGATGCAAAGTGATGTTCACGAATCCGCCAAAATAGATGGATCCACATATATATGTATCCATGTAAAATCAAATCAGACTTTACTCGTGAACATTAAAGTATAGTTTACATGCTATTCCTTACCTTGGAAATCTAAAAGATCCCTAATTAAAGGGACTACTCAATGATGGTGAGAACAAACACGTCAATGATTAACACGAGGCTTAGATCTTTGATTTTTCTTTCAAATCTTCTAGGGTTAAAGAGCAAAATACCCGTTTATTTTCTAGAAAATGAGTTTTTATTTATAATCCTAATTTTTTTGTTGGATCGTTGATCAAGTCACTTTTGACTCCGTTGATGCAACAAGAAACTTGATTGAGGCTGCATTTATTGACCGAGTCATTGATGACTCGATCGGATCACTTTCCTTTCCGACTATCTTGTTTGTGACAGAACACTTAACACTAACAAAATTCCTAAAATCTATTCAAATTGTTGCATGTTGCATAATATTAAATTTGTAAAAAATTATCACAAAAACCTTACCAGATTGTTTCAAAGTTTGCCTGAATATCAATGAAAATTTATATTACCAACCTTTGATACACAACTAATGTCGGTGCTATCGGCAGACCTTGTGGCTTAGTAGTCGAGCTCTTTGCTCTTGTTCGCTAGGATTCTGATTTAGCAGGGTTGCGAGGCTATTGCTACTATTTAAAAAGGATTAAAATCAAGAGGGATGATGTATATTTGTGAGACAATGAAACTTATTTCAATCGTTATTATATATTAATCTAGCGGTTGTGATTAAATTTATTTTTAATTAAAAACGAAATGAATTAGCGAAAACACGGGACATTTGAAAATTGAAGGTCATCAATGTCAATTGTTAGATTAACATAAATCAATGATTGAGATGATGTTTTTCTGTCTAACATAATTTTAGTTGTCCTCCTAAAACCATTTCCGTTTTAAAATTATTGCACTTTGAAATTACAGTAAATGATTGAAACAGTAAAGACAGAATTTTTTAAATGACATCATCATGTCATATAAATTCAAAAATGACGTCTATTGCAGCTTCCAACAAATATTTTTCCTCTCAATCTTATTCATGTTATACTAACTTATAACACCAAAATTTACTTCTTTTTTTCTCAATCAAAATTTTCTACTTATTTTTAGTATTAGTTAAAAGAAAAGTACTTTGATATTGATTGGAAGACATTTATCATATATATAAAGCGCAAGGAGTGAAATTGACAGTTATCTTTGAAGTCACATTTCATATCCACATAATACTCTTCCGCATTTTACTAATTATATAAACATGTCCTTACAACTAAAATCTTATAATATGAAAATAATTTATATGCGTATTAAATGGGCACCAATTACTAGTTGAATTTAGTACCCAAAGGCCAAAGATGAAATTGGACATATCAGTTGTCAGTGGATCAAAAGAGCAGTAACAATCATGTCTATATCATTTAAACCAATAAACTTTAATAAGTAATTTTGAGTTTCAAGATTTTGATTTTAAATTTTCAATGGTTCAATTTTTCAGAATCAATTTTTTGAAAAAAGATGGTTGTAATCAAAAAATTTCTTAATTCATCATGGGTAATATTATATTTTTTTTGATAGCGGTTACTGTTATCACTACTCCCTAGTGACCTAGAACTATTAACCTAGCTCTACACAGGATCTCAATCAACTAGACAAATTACTCAGTCCAGAAACTTTGCAATCTAACTCAGAAATTAACCAAAACATGCAAGAAAGAAAGCAAACACACCAGATTTGTTTGACCGAGGTTCTTCTAGGTCCTAAGACCTAGCGTACATCCCCGTTGAGCTCAGTGAGGCTCTTGTGCACTATAAACCGCCGTGAAAACGCCGACGAAGCAGAATCCAGTTTACACTTGTTACAAACTCTCAGATCTTGCAAGAAATCTCAAAACTCTCACAAAACAAAGAACGGCTCAACACATGAGCGTTACTGACCTCAACCGGCCAGCAACTTACAACACAGAGATCAACCTCTCAACCTGATCTACCCTATACTGAGAAGAACCGACGAGAAGTGGTCTCGCCGGAGTTTCAGATGAGATCGCTGGATCTGCCGCCGACTGGAAAAATCTGGAGAGAATCCACCGAATGAAGCCCTAAGGTAAAGATGCTTATATATCCTTGCACATCCACCGTTGAATCATTTCCCAAATCAACGGCTGACAATACTCGGTCCCCTGCCACTTCACGTGATGGCTATTTGGGCTGGGCCTTTAAGTGGGCTGCTCCAATCTTCAAATCTCCCCCTGGAGCAGAACACTGCAGCAGCTTCAAATACTCTCTTCCATCAGCTCTGCAACTCTTCATCCCCTTATAATGCACAAGAATTCCTCACTTCATTGCTCCATGGTACCTACATGCCTTACTCAATATAGAGCAGGTCCCGACACAAACAAAACTTTGTGTGAGAAACAATTTTTGTACCAAAATCTGCTGGATTAACAGCAGTATCAACCTTACATAAATTCACCTTCCCAACAACAATCATTTCACGCACAAAATGATATTTAACCGAGATATGCTTAGAACGCTCATGGTATACAGGATTTTTGCTAAGTAACAATGCAGACTGACTATCAGTGAAGACAACAGGTACATTATCACTCAAACCAATTTCACTTAAGAAACCATATAACCACACACTTTCTTTAACAGCATCACAAATAGCTACATATTCACTCTCAGTTGTAGACAACGCAACCAATGACTGCAATTGGGACTTCCATGATACACAATTATTGCCAACAGTAAAGAAATAAGCAGTAGTAGATTTACGACTATCTCTATCACCAGCAAAATCAGCATCAACATATCCAACAAGCTCAAACCCAGACATACGTTTACCATAGCATAAACCAATATCAGCAGTACATCTCACATAAGCTAAAACATTCAATGCAAGCCAATGTTCATATCCAGGATTTGCCATAAAACGACTTAACAATGAAATAGCAAAGCACAAATCAGGCCTAGTACTAATCATTGCATACATAAGTGATCCTAGTGCATTAGCATATGGAATATCTACCATTTTAGCACTATCAACTCTGGTCTTAGGACACTGAGTTTTATCCAAAATAAAATGCGCAGCCAAGGGTATCTGAACTGATTTACCCTCCAGCGAGCCAAACTTGGAAATTACTTTCTCAAGATATGGCTGCTGATGAACCTTCAACCACAGGTTCTTCCTATCACGTTCTATTATCATTCCTAAAATTTTCTTAGCCTGCCCTAGGTCCTTCATATCAAATTCAGTACTAAGCTTAGCTTTTAACTTGTTGATCTCTATTATAGATTTACTAACAAGCAACATATCATCAACATATAACAAAATGAAAACAGTCACATTATTCACATCACAGAAATAGCAGCAACTGTCATATTCACTTCTTTTAAATCCTAGCTTTAGCACAAATGAATCAAACCTCAAATACCACTGCCTAGGGCTCTGTTTTAATCCATACAAAGATTTCTTAAGCAAGCACACATGATCAGGGTACCTAGAGTTGACAAAACCCTCTGGTTGATGCATGAAGATCTTTTCATTCAGATCTCCATGCAAGAAGGCTGTCTTCACATCTAATTGTTCCAGTTCTAAGTTAGAACTGGCTACATAAGACAATATTACTCTTATTGTCTTAAATTTGACTACAGGAGAGAATATCTCATTGTAGTCCACCCCTTCACGTTGGGTAAAACCCTTTGCCACTAATCTGGCCTTAAACCTAGGTGGGTCAGTGTCATTTATCCCTTCCTTAACCTTATACAGCCACTTACATGCTACTAATTTCTGATTCCTAGGCTTGGGTACTAATATCCAAGTTTTATTTACCTCTAAGGAATTCATTTCTTCTAACATAGCAGCCTGCCATTTATCACTATTACTAGAGGTTATGGCTTCTAAGTAAGTGCTAGGTTCAGGGTTTATTACTTCCTGGGCAGCAACTAGGGCAGTGTACACTAGGTCGGCAAAGGATGAATATCTGGGATTTGGCTTAGGGGCCCTCCTTTCTCTATCCCTAGTTAGTTGATAATTTCCTAGGGTTTCAGTTGCTGACCTAGCTAGTTCTATTCTGTCCTGAGTGGGTTCTACCTGATCACCCTCTCCCTGCTCCCCCTGATCTAAGTTCTCTACTGGATCAATGTCTTGGGCTTCTAACTCATGCACTACAGGCTCTGTCTCTAGCTCTATGTGGTTCTGATCAGGTTCAGGTGGGTCTATTCTATTTGGTTCAGTGTTGGAATGGGATTACCTGAGTTTTCTAGGGATTTCCTACAAGGGAATTCTTCCTCATTAAATGTTACATCTCTGCTCACTATGATCTTAATCCCTGACTTCTCATACTCCCACAATTTATACCCCTTAGTTCCCTCCTGAGTCTGATATCCTATGAACACACATTTCAGGGCTCTAGGATCTAATTTACCATCCCTATTATGTGCATATGCTGCACAGCCAAAAACTCTAAGGTGTTCTAGGTTAGGGGGTCTGTTATTCCACATTTCTAAAGGGCACTTAAAGTTTAAGCTCTATTTGGTGACCTATTAACTAAATAGTGGCAGTGGACAGGGCTTCACCCCAGAAGCCCTTGGCTAGGTTAGAGGTAAACAGTAGGCTTCTAGTTTTATCTAAAAGGGTACGGTTCATCCTCTCAGCAACCCCATTTTGCTGAGGGGTATTCCTAACAGTTTTATGCCTTAAAATTCCACTATCAGCACACAAATTATCAAACAAAGCATTGCAAAACTCAAGCCCATTATCAGTCCTAATAGTTTTAATTTTCTTACTAGTCTGATTTTCTATAAGCAATTTCCAGTCCCTAAATTTACCAAACACTTCATCCTTAGATTTCAGCAAGAAAGTCCACACCATTCTAGTATAATCATCCACAATACACAGAAAATACTTATTTCCTCCATGTGATTCATGAGCCTCTGGGCCCCATAAATCAGCATGGAGGTAATCTAGTGGTGCCTTAGATGTATGCTGGCCTGGGGAGAAGCTGTGTCTGTGCTTCTTGCCAGCACACAAGGCTCACAGAAAGGTAACTGAAGATCATTCAGTTTACCTATGATTCCCTGCTTGTTCAGGACTTCCAGTCCTTGAACACTGATGTGGCCTAATCTTAAGTGCCACTTCAGGGCATCATTCACAACAGGTTTATTAACCACAGGCATAGCAGACAATTCAGAGTCAGTCAAACCATCAAGAACATATAAGCTATTATACTTAGTTCCAGTTAATATCAGTTTATTATTTCTATAAACTTTCATAGTACTATTTTCAGATATGCACACACAACCAATATCATCCAAAACACCCAAGGAAATTAAATTTCTTTTAAGGTCAGGTATGTGTGTTAACTTCTGATAATACTATAGTTTTACCATTTTGTAACTTAAGGGATATTGAACCTTTACCAATTACTTGACATATATTATTGTCACCCATAAAAACCTTTTCATCATTAACAGACATATAATTCTCAAACCAGCTCCTATGTGGGCACATATGATATGAACAACCTGAATCTAAAATCCACTGATTACTACATTTCCTAGATGTTACATTAAGTACCTCTAATGCATCATTACCTGCAGTATCTTTATCAGCTAGATTATTTTCTGGTTTATTCTCATTCTTAGTTTTATTTAACCATTTATAACAGTTTTTCTTATAGTGTCCTACCTTCCCACAGTAGAAACACTTTCTGCCCTCAGGATTGCTTTTACCATCCTGAGGTTCCTTAGTTCCTGGTTTCTTATCTTGCTTAGCCTTATTCTCAGTATTAGTCCCCTTAGGTTTACCCTTATTGTTTCCTTTATTTTTAACAAACAGAGAATTAGCATTCTTAGACTTATTCTTTAATTCTATTTCCCTAGTCCTCATGGCAGTACATAACAAGTCATAAGAAGGTATACTACCAGTGTACTGATATGCATTCTTAACTACTTGAAAATTATCAGGCATAGAATTCATAAGGATCATAACTATACTAGTTTCATCCAAAGCATATTCAGTACCAGAAAGCATCATAGTCATCCTAAGAAACTCATCAAGATTCTCATCTACAGATTTACTAGCATCCATCTTATATGCAAACAGACTAGCTTTCAAATAAGCAAGATTAGGAGCAAGCACATTAGCAAACAATGCATCCAATTTATTCCATAAATAAATAGGAGTTTTAGCAGAACTAACCTTTCTGATAATATTATCAGTAAGACTCAAGAAAATCAGGCCATATGCCTCTTTGTCTATCTGTACCTTGCGTTTCTTCTGTTCCTCAGTCCAGAGCTGATCCCCTTCCAGTGCAATGGAGACTTGGTGGTAGGCTAGAAGAGCTTCCATCTTCAGCTTCCACACACCAAAGTCTCCTTTGCCATCGAACTTCTCCACATCTATCTTTGCAGTCATTTCCTCGCAAGAACACACAAGAAAATATATGTCAGTGAAGCAGAACTTCTATAGCAGTATATATTGAAATATAACTTGCTATTCTATCCTAAAACCGGCTCTGATGCCACTGTTATCACTACTCCCAGTGACCTAGAACTATTAACCTAGCTCTATCACAGGATCTCAATCAACTAGACAAATTACTCAGTCCAAACTTTGCAATCTAACTCAGAAATTAACCAAAACATGCAAGAAAGAAAGCAAACACACCAGATTTGTTTGACCGAGGTTCTTCTAGGTCCTAAGACCTAGCGTACATCCCCGTTGAGCTCAGTGAGGCTCTTGTGCACTATAAACCGCCGTGAAAACGCCGACGAAGCAGAATCCAGTTTACACTTGTTACAAACTCTCAGATCTTGCAAGAAATCTCAAAACTCTCACAAAACAAAGAACGGCTCAACACATGAGCGTTACTGACCTCAACCGGCCAGCAACTTACAACACAGAGATCAACCTCTCAACCTGATCTATCCTATACTGAGAAGAACCGACGAGAAGTGGTCTCGCCGGAGTTTCAGATGAGATCGCTGGATCTGCCGCCGACTGGAAAAATCTGGAGAGAATCCACCGAATGAAGCCCTAAGGTAAAGATGCTTATATATCCTTGCACATCCACCGTTGAATCATTTCCCAAATCAACGGCTGACAATACTCGGTCCCCTGCCACTTCACGTGATGGCTATTTGGGCTGGGCCTTTAAGTGGGCTGCTCCAATCTTCAGTTACAATGGGTACATTTCGTCTTAAGATCTCATGCATGAGAATCCTATTCTAATCACTAGTAGCACAGGTCACAACGGACACCTTCACCCAATCATTGACAAGCATGTTTAGCCAATTAAGCGCGCATGTCTCTCCGCTCTGCTTACACGACCACTTCATGAACACTGACGCGAACAAGCCCCACGTCCAAAGGCAAGCACCAAACCTCTATTGGACAGTAATATATTATAATATTTGCAGTGTATGAGAACTGAGACAGTAATTTATTTATCAAACTAAATCACAATTTTGGAGATTAAGAGGAAAGACTTGTCCAAGAAAATTTATTTCACCTGTTCATTCATATATCTCAGAATCCTGCTGATTCGGTTAAACAATTTATTTACGTTATCTGATGATTTTGTCATCTAAAATATGATTATTTTTAAACTTTAAAAAGTAATGTTTTCACTTCAATTCTCTTATTATGGTAAAAATTATTTAGACCAATCCTTATTATTATGAACCAAATGAAGAATATAGAAACAAACTTCAGATCCATGGTGGATTTTTATTTATAATTTTGGCCTTTTGGGTAGGTACACCGAACACATTGCCACATATTTTATTTTGAAGACAAGTTCATTTTAATAATTAAACGATTGACCCTTTTGAAGGTTGAAAAGCCCAAAAGCCAAACAAATTTATTACCAAACCTTAAACTTAAACTAGAGAAGATACCTGAACTATACTTTTATAGTCAGTGTGATTGAGGATCCAGATCTGCTACAACAACATCGTTTTGTTAGAAAATTAGGTAATAAATGATGAGAGAGAAATTAATATTAGAGCAGAAAGAAAGATGAGATTGTTCATTTATAAAAACATGAAATATATTTTAGGAGATTCAAAAAAGAAACGTTAACTATAATAAAAGACAGAAAAAGTAAAAATTATCAATATAGTATATCGTTTTTGTGCTTGCAATGATCATTTGCTTCCGGGTCTGTAATTGAGATTCCAAGTTTAATTAGTCCTGCATTTTATTAACGTAATTAGTTAAGACAAATCTAGATTCCCATGCGTGCAACCCTAAACTTGCGGAAACATATGACTTGAGTTTCAATAAAGAAACACTTTGGATTCCCAGCAAGTCATGTCTTGTCTCTAACACTAAACCTTAGCTATACTGAAATTAATTGTTAACTTCGTTTTGACGTCATATGATACCTGCATACTCATTAATTGTGTAGTGAACCCTAATATTAAAGTTCGTGAAAATTGAAAACTGAAGTGGCAAACTGAAATAGTAAGTACTAATAATTTTAATAATTTTTTTATTACTATAGAAATATACAATACATTCATACACCTAAGGATATATAAAGATTATCCTTCCAATCTTTTATTTTTTTCTCTTAATGGCATAATAAAACAAGATAGTGTGATGATCAATCATGGTTTTGTTATATGGCGAAATCTTTAATTCAGATCGATCATCAATAAATGCACCAATTGCACCAATCACCTTATGATATCTGTCAATCATCAATAAAATAGTCCCTTAATGATCTTTTATTGTGAAATCATTATCAAGAATAAAAAGATTGTATGAAAATCTTAAATTGTTAAAAAATTAATTATTAGAGTTCATGATCTTTAAAAAAGCAGAAAGAAGGATGGCCTAAGTAATGTAAAATAGAAACTTCGTATAAATGAAAAAAAGTTTATCTTATTCATATAACTTTACCGCACAACTACACAAGATGTTAATTCGACGATGGATGACTTTTATGGATAACGAAAATAAGTGAATCTATTAGTCTGGATTAAACCGGAAAGCCTAAATTTGATGCCTAAACTAAATACTGACTAAAGTTGGAGCTTGAGATCAAAGAAACTTAGACATAAAAGTTAGGTGGGATAGGGGCTTCATAAAGGTTCGGGGGAGTTTCCTTGCTGATCGATTTATTTCTATAGTGTAAAGCAGTAAATATCATCATCTTTTTCATTAGAGACATCTTTGTTTTGAATACCTACAATAAATATTTATTATTGGTGTCCGACAAATTCATTTTTTGAGATATATAAATCCCCTTTTCTTCAAGAAAACACCTGAGTTTTGAAATAAGAAATCAGTAGAAAATGATTATGTATGTTTGAATAAAATCATTGTAAAAGTTAGAAGCATTATCATTTTCCTTGTCATTTCTGTCCCATAAATTATCATAAACATGATCGATACTGAAGAACTGGAGAGATTATATTTTTAGTTATGAAATCAAAAAATTATCTTTAGTTAGAGTTACAGTTTTATATAGTTTAGGTAGCAAAACTCAACTGAGAAGTGTCAACATCCTTCTAAACAATGTTATTTGGAATAAAACTAACCGTTTTCAACATTTTATTTGACCATCAAGATAACGTCATTTTAAAGAACCATCGATCGAGCTTGCACTCTATGGATATGATTAAATTCATATATTACAATAAGAATTCTTAATCGATGTCCGTAACAAACACTCATGTATGGAGGGACGTAAGAAATTCGTGCAAGGGGAGATCATAACGTCCACGTTAGTGATTCCTTCGTAGAAAGCATATAATTTGCCTAGTGACGCCAGCCACACAAAATTAAAGCCCTCTTAACCAGTGAAAGATATTAGCCAAATGTATACATAATATAGATGGAAATACACAATAATACCGAGCTAGGGTACGACACTGCTATAAATGTTGTTGTTTCTAACCTCAACACACCTATAAAAATCTCTTATACAATACAGCTGCTTCTACTGTTCTCTCATTCTCTTTCTACTTTTACTCTAGCTAGCCCATTTTTTAGTTTCAATCTCCATTTATACATAGATGTACTAAACTGTTGTTCTTTGCAGAGGCAGCATCATCAAGATTCACAAGCACAAAGAAGATGAGTATATATATAAAGCTTCAGAAAGCTACTTGTCTTGTTCATAACATATTCATATACATAGATCTACCAGAACCATTATTACCACTCAAAGTCTCCAGATATAATAGTACTACTCTATAAACTTTATATGCTGTAAGTTGGTAGTATCAGATCGATTTAATTTGTGCTCCTGGGAATCTTGATGATGCTGCATCAGCAATATGACTACAAAACATTCACACTGTTGCGACGCGGATTAATTGGCTAGCAGATTTTTATTGCTCCTCAAAGGAGGACTACTTTTTTCAATATCCCTTGCACAGGTTCGCCTTTGGGATTGCTAAATTGTATATTTTGGTATTCTCCAAAAATGGTGAATTTATAACTGCTTTCTTTTCTATATATTATTTGTTTTGTATTTTGAAGATGGGTAAAGCTAGCTAGAACATGTCACAACAAAGATAAAGTTGTATGTATCAGAAGAATAAGTGAAGTAGAAGAAGAAAAGGTTGAATCAGGCGGCAGTATATGAATAGCTGGCAGTATAGTGGCGGAACTGAAGCAAAGCTAATTTAGTGGTGGAGGATCCAAAAACCATAAGGCTCTATTATTTCCCAATAATGGACAAACCCTGACTAGTTTGCTGCTGTTGGGATGAATAGTGAGGGTTACATTCTTCAGCACTGAAAGAATTCAAATTTTAAAAACAAAAATAAATTTGCACTCTCATATTTGTATATTCTAAATTTCCTAATTAATAAACCCGAAGTGTGGCCAGCACGATATGGTTTATACATTATGTGCACAAATGTTCTCACAGTAGCACACTGTCAACTGCTGGGACGTATGTAAATGAAATCAAAGCCGGCCTTTTGGTTGTACAAAAGGTGATCTACTTCATGAAATGCATGCAGTTTTTGTTAATAAAACTATAAATTGTCCTCACTCCGCACAAATCTGTATCGCTCTTCAGTTTCAAATGAATAGATCATACAACTCGGCAAAACTTGTAGCATATGAGAAGTGCAATTCACCAGGAAAACGAGGAAACTGCTGAAAGAAGAAACCTGGGGCAAAATAATATGCCAGCAGCTTATAATTATGTGAAACGTACCGCCATATAAATGGTGGGAACCATGAACCATTTTCAACACATAAACCCTACAAGTCTTCATCAGCCATATAAAACTTTAAGTTTCCCCTTTTATCATTTATCACTTGTATGCACTTGCAGGCCATGATTATTGATTATTCACGCTCTTAGTTGTAGCGTGTGGACCAATGTGTGTATAAGTTCATACCAAGCATCAAATGATATATGCCCTCCATGCTCGTTCGAGCCTTAATGGTGTGAATTTCAACATTGATATTACCCCAACTATTAACTTTTTTGCGTTTATTAGTTGTAGGAGTGAAGTTATACTAGTAAGAATTAGAGATTTCTTCTCTTTTTTACTCATACAGTCTACACTTTCGGGCATGCCTTTAATTTGCTAAGATATATTATTAGCTTGTGGTATTTATTCTGCAGCAATAGATACGGCATATATACCTATGAATGAATGCCAAAAGTGTAGATGTAGGGCAGTTCAGTATCAACTATATCTACAAAATGCATCTATATTCGATGATTATAAGTGCATGTGCGACCTACAGATTTGTGGGTCTGCAGGAAATTTATTCATAACAATTGTGACAGGCCAGTTTACTCCTTTTTGGAAATGATCTCCGGCTGAGGTACATTACATAGAGATTGTATCATGTGAAACCCTCTTTTCACGGATCCATGGATCTCCCTTTGCAGCCGTTGATTGCATTTTCTGTTTGCATTTTGGACGCACCAGATTGTGCTAGCGCATTAATGAGCATGTGCAACTCACGTGTGCATTTCAAAAATGCAAACACATAGCACAATCTGGTGCGTCCAAAATGCAAACAGAAAATGCAATCAACGGCTGCAAAGGAGGATTCATGGATCCATGAAAAGGGGGGGTTCCACATGATACAACCTCACATTATATAATATATATGTAGGGAAAGTATCATGTGGATCCTCTCAATTTGGTGGACTCGTGGATCCCCTCTTGCACCCGTTGATTGCATTTTTTGGACGCACCAGATTGTGTCAACGCATTAATAAAGCATGTGACTTACACGTGTGCATTTGTCATGTGCACAGTGTGCACATGACAAATGCACATACTTGGCGCAATCTGGTGCGTCCAAAAAATGCAATCAACGGATGCAAGAGGGGATCCACGAGTCCACCAAATTGGATGGATTCACAAGATACAACCTCTATATACGTATGCTCTGGACTTCCCTTTTATGGCTGCTTTAGACAATTAAATATCAAACTTATTCATTCACTTCTGCCCTTACCTTTTGTTCTCCATGTCTGTAGATGAAAATTATCAACATTTTTTCACCAAATAAGCAGTGGGACAATTCACATTTGCCTACTCTCAGCCTTCACCTGGCCATGAAACTCAAGCCATAAATACACTCAGGAGGATTGAACCACTAATTTTTAAGATTATATCAGACGAAATAGCTGACTGATAAACTGCTACTCCTTATATATATACACTGAAGTTAGCATTTAATGGAAATAATTGATTTTTGAGAGTGGTCCAGTTCAACTAGCTAGCTAGGGGTCCATGTGATACCCCATTTCACATGGGACTCACGCTCACATGTCTCAAGTTTGAAAATTATTTCATAAAAGTCATTGGTCCCATTTATTTTGACATGCAAATGGGTGT
This sequence comes from Sedum album, assembly GCA_006409495.1. Lineage (NCBI taxonomy): Eukaryota > Viridiplantae > Streptophyta > Magnoliopsida > Saxifragales > Crassulaceae > Sedum > Sedum album. Next base: position 69,715 of record QZGG01001210.1, read on the forward strand.
GTAATTGATCCACCGTCAGTTAAATCACCATGCAACCTGACTAGGTAAACACATTATATTAAGAGATTATTGCCGAAAACCACCTCTTATAGGGCCTAATTGCCGAAAACCACCCCTTATACATTTTATTGCCGAAAACCACCATTTGTTCGTCTGACTTTTGTTGACCGACACATTTTAACGGAAAACGTTCAATTAGTGTTAAATCTCCGTTAGATGGATTAATTAGGCATTAATTAGGTTAATTAATTAGGTTAATCAATTAATTAGGTTAATTAATTAGGTTAATCAATTAATTAGGTTAATAAAATTCAATTAATTCAACCCCAAATATCAACAGGAATAATTGCCGAAAACCACCTCTTATAGACTGTAATTGCCGAAAACCACCCGTATCTCTAAATTCTCTGACCCTTTTTTTATTTATTACAATGATTCACACTTTTGTATTACTCTGTCTGTCTATCTAATCGACCAATTCAATGAGACTCTTTGTGCTTTATATATACGATAGATGGATATATATAGAGGTTGTATCATGTGGATCCTCTCAATTTGGTGGACTCGTAGATCCGTTCTTGCACCCATTGATTGCATTTTTTGGACGCACCTGATTGTGCCGACACATTAATGAAGCATGTGACTTGCACGTGTACATTTGTTATGTGCACACGTGATGTGCACATGACAAATGCACATACGTGGCGCAATCTGATGCATCCAAAAAATGGAATCAACAGATACAAAAGGGGATCCACGAGTCCACCAAATTGAGAGGATCCACATGATACAACCTTTATATATATATATTCATCTATCGTATATATAAAGCACAAAGAGTCTCATTTTACCCCTAACTTCTTTCATATTTACTTTATTTCAATCGAATATAGTAATTGTTGCACAAAGAGTCTAATTTAGAATATAGTAATATATTTCAATCGATATGCAAATAATTGTGCATCAAACAACTAGGTTAAACCACCCGTCGGAGATTGCCGAAAACCACCTCTTATAGGCCGTAATTGCCGAAAACCACCACTTATAGGCCGTAACCTAATTAATTGAATTAACCTAATTAATGCCTAATTAATCCATCTAACGGAGATATAACACTAATTGAACGTTTTCCGTTAAAATGTGTCGGTCAACAAAAGTCAGACGAACAAATGGTGGTTTTCGGCAATAAAATGTATAAGGGGTGGTTTTCGGCAATTACGCCCTATAAGAGGTGGTTTTCGGCAATAATCCCTTATATTAATTTGTCGGGTGTTTTTGTCGAAAACCACACCTCCAATAGGTCAATTTAAATAAAACACCCCTTCAATTTTTTTGACTTAACCACAAACAAATATGAAAACTATTTAATATGACTTTTCAATAGGTCAACCGATAATTATGACCGTTGACTGTTAATAAAAAATTGATTTTTTTGTCGAAAACCACCTTCAAATACCACAATTTAATCAAATAACCCCTTCAATTTTTTTTGACTTAACAACCCACAAATATGAAAACTATTTAATATGACTTTTTCAATAGGTTTATACCGTTGACTTTGGTTGACTTATAATAAAAAATTTAATAAAATCATAATTGGTAATTTACGGGCTAATTACCAAATTAATTTCATTGACTTTGGTTGACATATCCACAAAACTAATTTCATTGACTTCGATTGACTTACCAAATGTACGGCTTAATTATTTTTATTAATTTTGTTTACTCTAAAAATTAATTGGTAATTTACAGATTAATCAATGAAATAAATTGAAAATCCTAAAAACAAAATTTGTCAAACTCCTTACTACCAATGTATTTCACATAAGCCCTTTACGACCGATCCTAGAATTTCATGAAATACAATTAGGCATAAGAAATTTGATGAATTTTGTTTTAGGATTTTCAGTTTATTTTATTGAGTAGTCTGTAAATTATCAATTAGGTTTTAGAGTAAACAAAATTAATTAGAATAATTAGTTCGTAGATTTTGTAAGTCGACCAAAATCAGTGAAATTAATTTGGTAACTAGTATGTAAATTACTAGTTATGATTTTTACTAATTTTAATATTATAAGTCAACCGAAGTCAACGATGTAAACCTATTGAAAAAGTCATATTAAATAGTTTTCATATTTGTGGATGGTTACGTCAAAAACAAATTGGAAGGGGTGGTTTTGATTAAATTGTGGTACTGGAAGGGTGGTTTTAGCAAAAAACTTTTTTTATTAATTATTAGGGATTATTGCCGAAAACCACTTCTTATAGGGCGTAATTGCCGAAAACCACCCCTTATACATTTTATCGCCGAAAACCACCCTTGTTCGTCTGACTTTTGTTGACCAACACATTTTAACGGAAAACGTTAAATTAGTGTTAAATCTCCGTTAGATGGATTAATTAGGTTAATTAATTAGGTTAATTCAATTAATTAGGTTAATTCAATTAATTAGGTTAATAAATATAAGGGTGGTTTTCGGCAATTACGGCCTATAAGAGGTGGTTTTCGGCAATCTCTGACGGGTGGTTTAACCTAGTTGTTTGATGCACAATTATTTGCATATCGATTGAAATATATTACTATATTCTATATCAGACTCTTTGTGCAACAATTACTATATTCGATTGAAATAAAGTAAATATGAAAGAAGTTAGGGGTAAAATGAGACTCTTTGTGCTTTATATATACAATAGATGGATATATATATAGGGGATGTCTCTGGTGGATCCACTACTATTTGGTGGATCTATGAGTCCAGATCTGGACCTTACAATTCATAGATTGAATCAGATGGATTATTACACGTGTCAGCTGGGATTAAATTTAGTTTGGTTAGGATAGAATTGAAGGTTAAGCTGCTGAGGGTAGTATGGTCTTTGTGTGGGGCTCCTTTATGTCAGTTCCTAAGACGGTCGGAGAGAGGGTTTTGGAAAGAGTGTTTTGGAGAGAGGGTTTTCGAAATTGTTTGTTTTGGACGGTGAGAGAGTAGCGGGTGGAGAGAGGGCACGACGACCGACGGGAAGCGGAAGACCGACAAAGGAAGCCCGACGAAGACCGACGAAGCTCGCCGAAGCGGAAGACCGACGAAGTTTGCTAGAGGCAGACCGGGTATGTTGCTGGGAACTTGTTTTTGAATTTAGGGTATGAGTCGTGTGTGGTTGTTGTGTGAAAATTGATTTTGAATTTAGGGTTTGAGTCTGTATGTGTGTCTAGCAATGTTTGTGCATTTGGGTGTCTCAAAAGGTTCGATCTTTACACTTGTGTTGAATCTGGCTGTGAATCTGCATTTGGTGTTTTGTGTTTTGTGTTGAATCTGCATTTGGTGTTTTGGGTTGAGTGTTGAATCTGCATTTGTGTTAAATCTGCACTTGTATTGAATCTGCATTTGGTGTTTGGTGTTGAATCTGGATGTGTGTGCTAATTGTTTTCGCATTCTGAGCTGTGTTTAATTGAGTTGATTTTAGGTTTTTTTGGATTCAGAATGTGTGGTTAAATGGGTGTGTGCTGGTTTTATAGGTTTTGTGTAATTTTTAGGTTGTTTCCTGATTCTATGGATTGCAACTACAAAGTGCAATAGTAAGGTGCACCTGTGAGGTGCAAAGACGTGTGGTCTCATTACATTTGGTGTTTTCAGGTATAACGAAATGAAGAAGGGGGGAGTTCAGGAACTCAGCAGGGTGGTGTGAAGCGAAGACGGAAAGATGCAGAGGAGAGTGCAACAGAAAATCCAAATGTTAGAAGAAAACGGCAAAGAGGACAGAAAGATTTGGAAATGAATAAACAAAAACCAGGACTGCTAAAAACGGCGAAGACTTTGATTGATGCATTGACGAGGCTATCAAATGAACAAAAAGACGAGGTGAGGGAGATGGGATTTGGGAAAATATTGGGGTTGAGTATCAATCGAATCCATAATTTGTTGGGGATGCAGCTTCTGGAAGTATTTGATACCGAGTCATGTTCTCTGAGATGGGGCAGCAACATGATACCAATTACGGAGAAGATGGTGAAGAAGATATTAGGGCTGCCAAAGGGTAGTAAGGAGATTGTGTTGAGGAAACCATATAATTCAACGCTGATGCAGTGGAAACGTTTGATGCGATGTGAAACTAGGAAGTGTAGTTTGGGTGAGGTGGTTTCGGAGTTGAGGGATTCTGCAAACCGGATAGGTGGATGGTGGTTTAGGATGCATTTTCTTACAATTTTCTACAATACAATGGTCCGGAGTAGCACAAGCGGGGCAGTAAACATGGAGATAATTCCGTTCCTAAAAGAGAAAAATTTGGAGAGAATGACTGATTTCAATTGGTGTGAATTGGTGGTGAGAAGTCTGATAGAGGAGAAGAGGGATTGGACTGAGAAGAAATCCCCTTTCTTCAAAGGCCTCATACTGTTCCTCATAGTAAGTAATTTAAGTGGTTGCATCTTGGTGTTGCATTTTGGTTTTGCATTTTGGTTTTGCATTTTGGTGGTGCATTTTGGTGTTGCATTTTTGTTTTGCATTATGGTGTTGAATTTTGGTGTTGCATTCCTGAGTGCTTCCTGTTTTAAATTTGACAGTTATTTTACTTGGAATGCGTTGAAATCAAGGGGTTCCATGTCGAGAGGGTGAGGAACCCGCTTGAGGGGTGGAGCGTAAAGGTGTATAACCAACGCTGCTTATATGAGGAGGCAAATCAGTGTTTTGGAAAGGGGAAGTTACACAAGAAGCACAGGCAATACTTACAAAAAATAGAGAGGAAGGGGAAGATGACGATGCTCAGTCCTATTGACCCGGTACTATGTTTGTAGGATTCAAATTTTTATTGTGGTTTTGTTGATTTGTTTCGTGTAACATGAATGTGTTGAAATCAGAATGAGGAAGACGT